>JACJUY010005679.1:24571-37340 GCA_014220935.1 Platorchestia sp. MABIK | reverse complement strand
TTTATCATCCTCGATATTTGCTAGTTTCATCAACCTCTTGTCATAAGTGTGTTCACCCTTCGTTAAAACAGTAAATGTATGGCCGTACTAAGATTTGTGTTTAATATACCCTGCTGAAATAAACCGTAAATTGGAAGGTCAACCTTGCAACGACTGATGAAGTAGGAATAACAGTATAATTGCATTGAAAAGAAAAGTAGGCTACGACAATTGGTGGCGGCGGTGTGCGATATTAAAATCAAAATTTAGGACTATAATTTGATCTCGCCATGCTCACGTTAAGTTTTTATTTTATTTTTTGTAGCGTGGTGGAGCTATCTCTTACGGAGCGTAAGAGATAGCTCCACCACGCTACTAAAAATAAAATAAAAACTTAACGTAAATGGCCAAACTCAAACTAATTGTTCATTAGAAAATTCATCTCATTCATCATTGTGCCCATTCTTATGATTTGTATTGATTTATTTCTATATTTTTTTGTAAATTTATGTCGTTGTACTATTTTGCTATTTATACCCATTTAATGTCCCATTTATACTGCCCAATTTAACCCATTTCATAGGATTATAATGCCTATTTGAACTCTATTGTGCACCCATTTTTTGCATTGCTATAATTGATCTATAACACTTATTTACGTGTGTCGGGCTTTTTATGAATGTCATGTCATGTTATTTCTAATTCATTTATGACCGTGTATTTGGAAACATATTGTACGAAACATTTAATTTAAAACTTGTAAACCATGGCGGGAAATGATAACGATAACGTAAATAATTATAACATTGTAACTCTGAACCATGCAATCGAGCTACCCAAATTTAACGGAGAAGGTTGTGTAACTTCTTTTTCGAAGCATTTTCTAACTAGAGTAGACATTTACACTAGTGATACTAGTTTACAATGCCGTTACCTTAAGAACGCATTGACAGGGAAGGCATGGGATTCATATGTTCTCAAATCTGTTCAATTGATTACGCTAGATGATGTGAAAAATTGGCTTGTGTCAGTGTACAAAGGTGCTACGAATTACAGAAAATCAGTTCATAAAATCCTATTTAATCTGCACCAAGAAAATGATGAATCTGTCAATGCTTGTGCAACCTGAGAGTTTTGGCTAGTTGGAAAGATGCATTTGGACAGGAGTGGCATTACGAAGATGACGAAGCGCAAAAGATCCTGATACCCACTCTGATAAAAAATATGAATCCCAGGATCAGTGAGGAGTTGCCCCAAGATTTCGATCCTGAAACAGTTACAAAACTCTTGGATAAATTGAAATCTATTGAGGAATCTCTTCTCGAGGAGAAAGCTGCTCAGAGCAGGAAGAGGCGAGTCCACGAAAGTGACCTAGTGATTGAGAAGCATCGCCATCAGCACTATCTCCCTCAAAAACGAACCAATCAACCCCCGAATCCTTACAAATGGACGAATGCTTCTCACGGGAATACCCGCTACTTTGGGAATAATCATAAACGTAAATTCAATGACCGTGAAAATCAAAACGCCAACGTATCTTCCATTAAGTCAAAAAACTTCCAGGGCAGTCGAAATGCGTTTTCCCCGTAATTATGTTGAATATAGAGCACAAGAAATGCTCCACTTTCGTTGATTCTGGCTCTTCCGTTACCCTCATAAAATCTAGTGTCATTAACAAATTATTCAAAAACCCTCCCCGAATCAAACGATGCACGAAAGTTCTCTGCTCGGTAAACGGAGATAATCTCCACACTCTAGGCACGGTCGATCTTAAGTTTAACTTAGGAAATGTAGATTGTTCTCATGCCGCAATCATTGTTGAGGATTCATTTTTCCCTGGAGCCGTACTGTTGGGACGGGACTTCCTTAAGAGGTTCAGCGTTGAAATAAAGTACGGTCAATACGAGAAAGGCCATGTAAAAATCAACGACAGAACTTACCCTTTTCAACACGTTGGCGCCTCTAATTCTATTAACTTCGTAAAGCAATCAGAGGACACGTCTTTCAGTGTTGCAAGAATGCCCAATGACTTGACTGTACCCAGGTAGCAAAATTTATTGACCTAATATTGAGCCAATATACAGTCTCAATATTGACTGGATATTCAAAATGAACATTGGGAAAATACCTTATTTTGGAAAATTCGGTTGATATTGGAAAAAAATATTGGCCCAATACCAACATTATCATCAACCCAATATCAACTAATAATTGTGTCAATATTCATTAGATAATGAGGTGTTCCCTACAATATCATTGGATTGAGACTCAATTCTTGATATAAGGTTGATATTGGTAAAACAAAATTGTCCCGATAATGATATATTCACTTCCCCATATCAGTTACTGATTGTCACTATGGACTTGATACCGAGGTTGTTAGTCCGTATGCAGCTACTTCCGCCATTGAGTTCCGTTAGCGGCGTGAAGCGGCGGCCTTACATATTCCGCCCCTCCACTTGGTATCGGTGATACGCAGAGGAGAAATAAATAATTTAAGTCGTAAGAATTCACATTGGGGGTATATCAAAAATACTGAGCATACATAAGTAGACTAGAATTGAGGTTTGAGGGGTAACTAAGGTAAGGCACTACAAAATGTTCTTCAGAAANATTCTTATATTTTAAAGTTTCTTGAATGTGAGACTGGAAAGTTAGTTTAGGCTTATTAATTTAATGGAATTTCACCTGTTTTTTCATTCTCATCAACTAACTAGCCGATAACAGTTTTTTGTTTACACTTCATTACAATTGTACTTCACAAAAATATTTTTTTACACCTCACCTTGGCGAATTCATTACTATGGGAAGTTTATTTTTCTGCAAGGAAATAATTGAAATAAAATTTCTTGTATTTTGTTAGCAATAACTTTAACTGTGTAATATTCTGGTACCTCAGGAAGTGGTGCCCTCTTATTACCAGTCTACTCTCGGAATAGTGACGAAGAGCCAAAAAATAACCGACACTCAAGCCTTTGGAGTCGAGGTGATGCTTACTTTCGCGTTCATCATGGCCGTTCAAGGTACGATTTGTGCAGAATAAGTGATTTGATAGTAAATAATAATCGACCTTTATTATTCATGCGTACTTGGGCAAAGTGTGGTGGCATTAGAATGTTAGGCGAGGATTACCGTAGTGATGTTTGTGGGGTGAATGTTTGCTAGCGAGTAGAGACATGTTCCCTTTTTACGGTTAAAAGGAATTTCAAAATCAAATTCTATCACTGGGTCTGATAAATTTAGTATATTTATCGAACTTACATTCTACTGAGTCATTTGAAGTTCACTGCCAAGCCTAGTTTAAAATTGGCGTAGTGTCTCTTATGGTTTTCCGCAGTTTGACGTAGTAAGGCATATTGAGGTCGATCTACAGCAGCACATTACCCCAATAATTCTGAATTTCATAAGTTTTTTTCGCCCTATTGGATATAAGATGAGAAAATGTAAAACTGGTTTGTTTGATAAAATGTAATCCAACAATCTTTCGTCAAAGTCAGTTTCATTATCATCATTGTCTTCGCTGTTAAGCTAATATCAGAGGGTATTCTATACTCTTGATTATTTCATTCGAACCCATCGTGATAAATTGAGGACTTGTCTATGAAAAATAAAGAAATAGAACAAGTGTCAGTGAACCTATGCACGTATCCTGGCCAGGTCATTAAAAGAGGCAGCTACTAATCCCTGCAAAACTAAGGCAACAATTATGTAATTTGAAAGGATTCACTGCAGACTCAATAGAAGTCCTTTAAATCTCATCGCCCAGAAAGACAACGTCTTTGGTTCGCGAAGTTACTTTCAAATAGCCCATAATTTGAAAATGTTCCTACAAACTACACGTTAAACTTTTAACACAAATTTAAGATATTCACACGCACCACATCCGAAAGTTTGTCTCGTTTCAGGAATGACGGACTCGAACAAGACGAACGTGTACGGAGCTGCGCCCCTAGGCATTGGTCTCACGTTGGGAGCTAACATCTTGTTAGGGGTAAGGCTCGTATAAAAGAGTGTTCTGATGTTAATAATTTTCCTATTTTCAACACTGAGAGTTCTAAAATCACACTGATAACAAGCTTTGACCATTCAGCGTCTTGAACATCCTTAAATATGAGCTCGTGGAGCCTTTACTTAATACAACTGTTTTGTTACCAAGTTCTGGTTAAGTTTATAACTTTTACATAATACAACTGTGTTGTTACCAAGGTTTTGTTAGATGAATTACTCTCACATAATACAAGTTTTAAGTAATACAACTGTTTTGCTACCAAGTTCTAGTTTCTGGTAATGTCAGCGAAATAATAATTAAATTGAATTACCACATAAAGGTCATAGGAGATTGACAAATTATTTTAGCTAACTCATGTTTTCAAATGAGATAGTCTGATTAGACAGATAAATTAGGTTGTGATTCTGTATTTTGATCATGAAATTATAACAGACAAATAACAGTAAATTGCACAGGCTCCGCTACTCGAGACCAACATTTTTGCATTTAAACGTGATTGATTTACTATGTCAGATACGAAATTTCAGCCACGTTCACTTATCACGTAAATAACACAACCTTCGTCGAGGAAATTTTTTTAGGAGGTTCCTGATAATTTGATGACTTCACACATTTTGCCAATCGCTTCTCAATATTTTTAATTGAATTTAAAAATAAATTAAAATGATCTCAACTAAATCATATAAAACTTTTTATCATCATTTCCAGGAGAATAAAGTTGAAAATACCGATCTGGATATCCTGGAAATTGTACTCCCAAGTTTTAGAAAATGCATATAGATAGTTACTTGCAGGAAACCAGTGTACTTTATTACACTACATCAACTGATCATGTGATATTTGATGGAATTACTATGATTGCGAGTTTCTAATTTAATCATAAGAAATTTCAGAATAATCACGGTACATTAAACAATCATGCGATATGTGAGTGAGTTACTATGATTGCGAGTTCATAATTTAATCAAATCCGTGATAATTCATTTATCACGGTACATTAAATGATCATGTGATATATGAGGAAACTACAGTTCTAAGATTGCGTGTTCATAATACACTGTACTTGAGATTACTTTTACCACCACCAATAATATTCATAATCGGTTCTATTATTTCATTTGTTGTATTTTAAAATTCTAGATACTAAACCCATATTTATGTAGATGGCTTGATTCTTTTCCTGAGAAAATGGTGATAATTAATTCATTACCACCGAATACATCAACGATCAACACTGAGTTAATCAAGGATTAACACTGAATTAATCCAGTAGCAATCAAGTTAATCTCAGTGAATTAATTAATCAAATAATCAAGTTAATCAAAGATTAATTTTACCACCAATCAGGGATGGCTGAGCGGCGGCTGTATGAACCCGGCCCGAGCTCTCGGTCCGATGGTGGTCGGAGACCCGACGTCACAGGACTGGGCGTATCACTGGGTCAGTGGCAATTTATAGGCATAAAGGAGGAACAAACGGTGACAAAATCTCTGGGTCAGTGACAATTTATAGGCATAAAGGAAGAACAAACGGTGACATTATCTCTGGGTCAGTGACAATTAATAGGCATAAAGGAAAAATAAACGGTGACATTATCACTGGGTTAGTGACAATTTATAGGCATAGAGGAGGAACCAAACGGTGGCATTATCACTGGGTTAGTGACAATTTATAGGCATAAAGGAGGAACAAACGGTGGCATTATCGCTGGGTCAGTGACAATTTATAGGCATAAAGGAAGAACAAAACGGTGGCATTATCACTGGGTCAATACATTTGGTGGCAGCATGACGGCATGTCATTGCGAGTTGATTGTGAAATTAAACAAGGTGTAATAACAATTAGTAAAACTTTAGTAATAGGTTTGGCAATTGGAATTACCCTTAAGCCCCAAAGAGTGGCGGCTCTTTATCGACAGCGCGTACAGAAACCTCAAAGCAGTACAGCTTCATAACGGGAATACGTACCCATCTCTCCCTCTCGCCCACTCTGTCCAGCTCAAAGATAAATACAAGAGTTTTAAGATCTGGTTAGAGGCCTTGAAATATGAAGAGTACCGTTGATAGATTATAGGAGACTTCAAAATGGTGGCTTTCCTGATGAGTCTCCAAAGCGGCTGTACCAAGTATCCTTGTTATCTTTGGCTTTGGAACAGCAGGGATACCATGACACACTACATCAAGCGGGATTGGCCACAGCGAACCAAGTTTAGTGTGGGAAATACAACGTCAAATGGGTGCTATTGTTGGATCCAAGAAAAGTACTGTTTCCTCCACTCCACTTCAAACTGGGCCTTATGAAACAATTCGTCAGAGCTCTAGATAAGGAGTCCCAGCTTTCAAGTACTTCCAAGATTTCTTGCTCAAGTTGTCTGCAATGAAAGTTGAAGCCAGTGTCTTTATTGGACCACAATTAGAAAAGGTCATGGAGTGCAAGGAGTTCCCAAAAAACTCTCAAGGTCGGAGAGAGCAGCATGGGACAGCTTTGTCGCAATAGTTCTTCGTTTCTTGGGGAATCATACAGCCGAAAACTATGTGGAGCTTGTTGAGAACTTGGTGACAAACTACGACAAGATGAGTTGGATGTCCCTTAAAGTCTATATCTTTAACATCGATCTTCATAAATTTAAGAAACACATGGGAGCGTACTCCGAGGAGCAAGGCAAGTGCTTCCAACTAGATATATATGACTTTGAGCGCTGCTACCAAGGGTTTTATAATGAAAACGTGATGGGAGACTACATTTGGGGGCTGATTCGTGAAAGTAATCTACTGTATAAGCACAAATTTAGAAGAGCTACTCATTTCTAGTGTGTCTGTTGTCTCAATAGTGGAATTATAGAATAAATAAATGCTATTATTGCACTATGTGTCGTTTTGCAGCTACTTTGTTCAAGTAAAACTTAAAATTTTGCCACTTTGTCCCAATGAGAATAGGTAAATTTCGAGAATATCATTAAACTGGACGCAAAAGCAAAATTAGAAATGAATACAAGTATTTTTTCATGCTTTCTACACATAAGCAAATAAGAAAGAACAGTTTGAACTCAAAAAGAAAAACTTTGTTACGCAGCGTTATTACTGGTGACAGCATGACAGCATGTCATTGCGGGTTGTTGATACAGTTAAATGAAACTGAATTGGACAGTAATTAGTGAAACTCATTTCATTGTAAAGTACTAAAAAAAGTAAAAAACGAGGATATTTTGAAAAGTTTTATTGGCGAAAAAGAATAGCACCAGGGTGCAGAAAGGATTTTCGTACTTTTTTGATATTTCAGAATGGTAAAAGAAAATTGTCAATACCTTTTTCATGAACATGGATTTCAATGGATTGTGCGCTTCCTACCTCTTCTTGTTTCTATTCTCCGGTATAAGATGGTTCGTTCACTCGTGCGCACTTTTGCCATTACATGTCCCCATAGGTAAGAGATCAGGAAATTTTGTCGGCGTAAAACGTATTGAATATTTCAAGTCTGAAACAAGGTAAACTATATCAACATCGTAACTGAACTCTGCTGCATCAGTGTAAACTGAACTCTGGTGCATCAGTGTAAACTGAACTCTGGTGCATGAGTGTAAACATGCTGCATCAGCATAAACTGAACTCTGGTGCATGAGTGTAAACTGAACTTTGCTGCATCAGTGTAATGTATATGAATATATTCGTGCGGGCAGATCTACTGGGCTGGCCCCCTCCTCGGCTCGATGTTGGCCACCGCTCTGTACCAGCTGCTCTTCCGGCAGCCGCCGCCAGTCGCCAGATCTGAGAGCACCGACCAGTTCCTGCACAGACACTGAATGACTGTTCATCCTGAATTACTACTCACCTGAATAGCTATTCACCCCGTGTCGTAATTGATTCCTATTTGAAAACCGCTTCAAAGTAATCATGTCCTGTAAATAACGAACTTTTTCCGTTTGGGTTTCAGTTCTTTTCAAAGAAATGTTTCTCCATCTTCGGAGGGCTTCTTGTGGTAAACGAGAGATTTGTTCAAACTTCTGACGTAGGCCTGAACATTGCTGTTCTCGTGATTAATTAAAGATGAACAGCTTTGTTTGTTCTGAGAACATATATTCACATAAAACGTTTCACCGATCACTGTATTATCAACATTTGTTTACAATAAACATTTCAGCTTTGACACCATTGTCAACATATGTTTGAAAAAATTCAGTGCTCAAATTATGGTTAGTGTCGATTTTAGAGCTCTCAAATTTCCCACACACAGTGGACGTGTATTTAAATCGCTTCATAGATTTTTTATAAATAATGGCCACTAGTAATGAATGGTTGTTCCCAATGTCAGAGAACTGACAAAGTTTTCTACTGGAGGTAAATAGATGATTAAGTATCAAAATCTCGTATAAATGATTATATATTCAATGAGTATGACGTATTTATGTGGTACATAAATCACAGTATGTTAATTAACTATGTTAGTCGATGAGAAAAGATGAATGAACGAGACAAGTGAGTCTGAGTCAAAATGAATTGATAAATCAAGTGAGTCCAAAGTCAGAGTGAGTATAAATCATTGATCATAATACTTAGTGGGTCTAACGTATCAATGAGTCAAATCGAAATAAATATTCTGTGAGTGGAGGCGAAGATTAACTCGAACCGTAATTCTAAGCTTACGATAGTGTTTTGTGTGTGTGTGTGTGCTACAACGCGTCTCGACGTGCGCCTCGCTTACGTTAATGCAAGTCACGTAAGGAGTAATGCCCCCCCCCCTCTCTCCGCAGAGAAATATGAATGATATTGCCAGTGTATGATAAACGGCAAAGCATATGTAGACATTGAATCTCGTTCGTGTGCGTTCTGCGTCAACTTGTAAACTGATATGATTAAATGATAATCACCCACTTTCGGTACCAAGATACAATCCAACACAGTTTGTCCCATAGTTTCCGTAGTGGAATTCGCTTCGGGGATAGTACTTGTAGCTTCCTAGAGCAAGTTTATTAGACAGAATATTTCCTACTATTCTCGAACCAATTCAGCCCTAACACACTATTCGATTCGCACGATATCACGCTATTACAATTAACATCTTAGCTAATTATTCTGTATCATAATTGAATAAATGGTACAATTACTGTGTCATTTAATTAACCAGTTGCATAGTTGAACAAACGGCTGGCCCATTATCTATTGCTTCGCAATCAGAAGTATGAGTTATTGAAATGTGGAAATAAAGGCCCGTAGATTTTTAATCGACTAGTTACTCCTACAGTCAATGGGAATTTCTCTATACATATTCGTATTCGCCATGATAATAGCACTCATAGAGTGCACTGTGTCATAGCCCTGGCTGCCATTTCTTTGGTGCTCCAATGCTTCATTCGCTGGCTGCCATGGAGAAACACAACGCGATCTAGGTACACTTCATAGTATTCGTTGCGCCGGTTAATTCGCACGTCTCCTACATAGTAAGTTCTCTACGCTGCTCATTTTATTCTACATTTTCGGTATCAGTTAGATTGATAGCATGATTACGGAGTGACGAATCGTTGAAACCTTTCAAGGGTTGAAAGATTTGTTGTGGACTTTTCAGATTATGATGATTTCCTTTTACAAATTAGTGCGAGATAATCGAAAGACCAATCACCTGTAAGACAAAATTATAAGCTACTTACTATTCGCATTTCAATTTGAGTGGAGGTTAGGCTATATTCCACAATTCATATCTTTAGACACACTTCGAATGTTATTTATTCATTTTTAAATCCCTTTACTCTATTAAGCCTATACTGGAAAACGAGTAAGAATATTTGAGTGTCCTACTCTTAATAAACGTGCATCACGTCAAAAAGTGTTCGTGCTTGCCTTTATTCTAAGTTGATGAATAACACACTTTGATTGCAAGTAGATGGCCACGGCCGAGTTTTTAATAAAAAACTGGAGGATTTTGGTCAAAAAATGAAAAGCGCTCGTAATACAGCTACGTGCCAGCTGTTCCCTTACGACGACGTGAATTGTTTGAAAACCGGCCATAGGTTACATAGGTATCGCATAAACTTTGGTTACTTGGAGTCATTCGTTTTCTACTCCTTAATAACGGAATTGATTCACCATGATTTCCATCATAAGATGTAGGCATCGTGTATTTAAAGAAATTCAAATGGAATGTATCAGATCCTTATTAAAAAAATTTTCTGTCGTAAATAACAACTTGCAGCTTATCTAATTACTGCAAACTAATATAATAACTCGTTCGATTTCGCTCAACTTTTTTATTTGCTTTGCTAAGGAAACAACTATTGTCTTATTGTAATTTTCGTACTAGTAGTGCAGTTCTTCGCTAAACATTGGTTCAATGCAACATTTAGACTTTGAAAATCTTTAGGATTTCGATTTATTACTCAATGGTGAAACCTTACATTGCGTATATTTTATATTTGTTTCAAAAAGTATCCAGTACCCGACCAACTTGTGCTTAGAACTTCTATAAAATCTAACTGTAAATACTGCTATTTATATTTTTCATTTCTGTATAACATCAAACGAAAGTTTAGGTAGCTATCATAGGAACGAATAATCGTTGCGTTAGTCGATGTAGCCTTGATACGGTAGCTCTCAGTCGATGAATTATCAACCGCCAAGAAAGCTCCTCCATTTCCCCAAAGAGTTACACTCCTATTTGGAGAAACAATAACGAGAACAGAAAATAACTCTTGATGTGGGTGAAATTCGGCATAGCATCGCATAAGTGCACCATTCACAATGGAC
The DNA here is from genome assembly GCA_014220935.1 of Platorchestia sp. MABIK. NCBI lineage: Eukaryota > Metazoa > Arthropoda > Malacostraca > Amphipoda > Talitridae > Platorchestia > Platorchestia sp. MABIK. The sequence continues at coordinate 26,618 of JACJUY010005679.1, read as the reverse complement.
AAAGAGATAATTCAGTGTCGGGCTCGCATGTCAAAAAGCTTGAAGTCTAACGATTTGAGGTACCTGGGTAGTCGAAGTGCTGTCCTGTTGCAGGTAGCTAAAGCTCGGGCAGGTATTGCAGCGCAACAGCGCCACTGCAGAGCGTGCGCTAGGGGTAGTTCGGCTTGGCGTACTTTCTACGCGACTGTTATTCTCCGTATGTTATTTAAAGCATTCACCGTGAAGTATCGCCTCTAAGAAGCTCGTGAACAATTGTCATGCTCGTTGAACAAAGTGAATAACTCATTTGTTATCTTATAACTTATTCACTTCACTTATTTAAAACTTATTCGTTTGAATAGAAATAAAATAAAAAGTGAATAATTGAACGTCCTAGATTGAGTGAACTCGTTCGATGTGGAGCGAACTTGAGTATGATAACTTTTGTATATTAGAAATCAAAAACACGAATTTTCCGTTCTACATAGATAAGAGGTGAGCAAGCGTTGAACAGATTCGATCACATTCATTTATTCTCGTTCCTTGTCCAAGAAATGTGCTTAAAACGAGAGTTTCTGGAAATAAATATGTTGCACATCATCCCTACAAATACTGGAATGGTTTGAAATTAGAAGTCTTTAAGCTGTTGACGTAAAGGTGCAGCTTTTAGAGCAAGTCTGCGCTGCCAAGTTTGGGTTATATCACTACATTATTAAAATGCATGGCACACGTTTTACATAGACTACCTTTACACTAACTTTCGCAGTTTTTAATATCTGAGCGTAGCAGCACAAATGATTATTATTTGCTAAACCTAAAAAACATGTATGTGAGTTTGAAAAATGTGTGCTTGCTAATTCTAGGCTCTTGTTTACGTAAAAATAAGTGTTTTCCATTGACCAGTTTTGACTAATTCTAGGCTCTGTCCTTGGCTCTTGTTTACGTAAAAATAAGTGTTTTCCTTTGACCAGTTCATAAGAAAGTAATTTGTTTGTAGTTAATGATTTTGATGAGTTAGAGTAGAACGTAGAATACTGTGTTTCAATCCTTTTTCTTTTCCCTACGCTGGTACTTTGAATGCCGTCCGTAATGCTTCAATATAAGGTGTGCAATAATTATCATCTGTACGAGATGTTTAATTTATAATGATGAATAACTCGCGAACATTTAAACAGAAGCAAAGCTTGTGTATATTATTGTATATCCGATTGAGTAAACATTTTTCCCCAGCGCTCATTCTCCTCATGTTTTTCACAACTTAATTTCATATATTTCAGCAACAGGAACTCTGGAGCAAAACCATACATTATGGTAAGTTTCTGACATGTTTGTAAAAATTTGATTTCTTTCCCTCAGTTGTAGTGGGGATTTATTCAAAACAGAGCGTGCAAATTTTTAAATTTGTTTAGCCTTAAATTCCGTTTTTTAAAAAGTTAGAAAAAAGATATTTCACGGATAACAACAATGTATTAAATTTTCTGTGTTTCTTTAAAAAATAGCAATGGAAAAAAGATATTTTACAGATAACAATGTAATAAATTTTCAGATTTTTTTAAAACACAGGAATTATTTTTTGAACCTGGAAAGTATATTATAATGAGTATCCTTCTCAGTCATTTGAGGCCATGTTTCGTTCCCATGGATAAATTTCATTAATGAAGGAATTGAAATAGGAAAATTTTTGTTTTTTATCTATGAGTTCAAAGGAAAATAATAAAGGTCATGAAATTATACCAACCGTTCACTCAATGACAAAACAAACAGTTTGGCTCGTTACAGGATTGTTGAGTCCAGCGTTATCACGTTGTTTCTGTACATCTGTAATTCCTTTTTCAGTAAAATGGATTGTTAGTCGTTAAAGACCAAGAGAGAAAGTTATAAAAAATTAAAGAATTCAAAAATCACCTCGGAAATTTACAGCAATAAAAAGTATAAAAACATAAAATAACACTTATAGAAATAAGTTCGGTGTTTTTAAAATTCAATTTTCATAAAAATGTCGATTTAAAAATGTTTGCAGCAAGAGATGTTTTGTGCTTTTTCCCTTGATCTTCTCTAGCTTAGCCAT
>JACJUY010005679.1:0-23822 GCA_014220935.1 Platorchestia sp. MABIK | reverse complement strand
ACCCTTTAACGCCCACGATGACACCGGTGTCCTCTTTCAAATAAATGCTGTTACACAAAATTGAAGGCAAGTTTCTATACAACTTCGTGCCATCCTCGTTCAGAACGCGCTTACATTCGATCTAGTCACAGCATCCCGATTTGCAATTGCACGTTGTTTTTCTGTCACTAACGATGCCAAAACAGAAAACAATTAGTGAATTTTTTAATTGTTGTGTTTGATATTCATGAGCTTAAAAATAACTAATGTATACCTTGGAATACATTAGCTAATTTCCTTCTATCATGTGTTCCTTGAAATGTATTTCTTGCAGCCTTAAGTTCTAGCGTAATGCTATAAATTGAATATAAACTAGTATAGCACAAACATATATACAAAACCAATGGGCAGTACTGAATGCTCATATACAATACCATACAAAACACGGATTACACAATAATTTTGCGTTCTTTTGGAGATACCAATTCATTTTCCATAAAGGTACAATTTTTAGGAAAATGATCTTTAGGAATGGGCAAAATCGGCCTAATTATATTTTCTTCGGCGAACTTGTGTGAAGTGTCACGATCAGTGCAACCGAGTCTAATCCAGTGTCAGAAAATTCTTTCAGCGCAAGAAACAATATCACTCACAATCTTCACCTACAGATCATGCTCATTTCCGTAGGTCGCGTTTGATTTTCTGCTTGAACAAACATAATGAAACTAATATGCATTTAGCATGGCAGAAATTATGCACAATGTTGTAGGGAAAACAGTCGCCGTTTTGAAGGATTTTCCTCCTTGACACTTTACAGATTTTGCTTAACCGAAAGCGACAGTTGCAAGGGTGAGAGTATTTTGTGTAGCATCAAGTGAAATGATCATTACTTCTGTGTAATTTTTAATACCTGGCTTAGAGAAGTGTGCAGGAAACCGCGCAGAAAGACGTTTAAAAAAACGAATTTGTAGGTGATGTTCGAGTATAAGTAGTGTGGGGAACGACTGGATTAAATCAAATGGACAATTTTTCAAAGAAGCAAACTTTTCCATTAGAAAGGGGTTCAAGTTCTTTCGGAAAAAAAGACCCGATCCTAACCATGAGTTAAGGTTACATTTTTCTTACACTCGTGCTTTCCACCAATATCCACAATAGCTTGCCATTCAAAAGGTTTAGTCTATTCGTAAATCAAGTCGGTTTCCATGCTGTTTCCTCGATAAAACTTCAACTCGTCACGCATTATCTAACCTGTATTTGAGCAACATTCAGCCTAAACATATCGCCGGACGGAGTGTAAGGGTATTCGCTGCTGTTTGTGAACAGAGGTAAAACAGAAAAGTGGATAACTTTCATTTAGACACATTTCTTCACGCTCAGCTTGTTGCAAAACCCAATAGAAGTAGAACTACATTGAGCAAATAGCCTCAATTCAATCGAAAACATCAATGAGCATGAAAGAGGTTCTAATGAATTTTCAATCTTTACCAAACTTGCGTGTGTGCATATGTGTGTTTGTACGCAGATGAACACTGAGAGAACGAGAGCAAGGCTCTAAAAACATGTACAAAGAAGCAAGACTCGTTTATCCCGCGATGAATAGGTTTAGAAAATTTGAAATGAAAATTTGAGAATGGTCTCATTTGACATTATACAAACTATGAATCAGGTTAGTTGTATCGGGCTCGATAAACTGAGGGTATAATTTATCCAAGCTACTTTGGTTAATCTAATGGAACAAACCACAGAAATTTTCGATATTCACATTAATGCTGAGATCGGGTGAACTCATGTACTTTTGTGAAGTGATAAACTCAAAATCTAACATCAAAACTCCTTCAGTTTTACATGGGTAAATTTATCGCTTGTTGGTTAGTACTATTTTAGAAAAATTGTAACAATTTAAAAAATTCATTTACCACAAGTGATACAGAGGTAGATTGTTTCTCAAGTCTAATACAATGTTCAAATTTGATTATAGCTATACCTGTGGGCACGAAAAAGTTCAGCGACTTCTAGGGCATCCTACCATCAACGTTATTCTAGGGTGTACAATGTTTAAGAAGTGTCAATAAAAATGACTTATGAATACAAACAACTTTTGTCCGGAGAATACTCATTCTACCACTGTTGAAATATAGTGCGTTAGAAAATGATTCACAGTCATCTGCTCAAGAGGAACTTCGTTTCCGAACAAGAAAGCTGCTTCTTCATGCCTGGAAAATGTCAGTTTTGACAATGTGGATATTGAGTGATCTACGGCGATGCTGATGATCTAAAATGGTTTCATTAATTAAAGAAAAGAGAGGAATGCACAGTGAGCGATGACTTCGCACGGTGGAAAATTATTAAAATGCAAAATAATATGTAATTTATTTCTGTGAACATATTGCCCAATGTGTACTCTAAGCATAAGAAATTGAAGTACGTAAGTAAAATTAGTCCACAGATTACTTGAGTTATGAGTCATATATTAAATTAATATTTTGCATCGATTTCCGTGCGTGAATTAAAAACAATTAATTGTTACTTGGATATTTTGGAAATTGACGATAAAATAAAAAAGTCTCAATCATTTATTTTGGGAGCTCACAAAAATTCGTAAAATTATTAGCCTATTTTTTGAAAGGATTACAAAAAATTTCGAGTGTTTACGTTCCAGAGACTAAAAATAATTTTTTTTTCGGGCTGTAACGTAAATCGATAATTTTTGCTTGGGTTGTAAGAAGTGTACTATTGCTCGGGCAGTAAACAATGTCGGGTATATTTGCACATCTAACCAGAACTGAAGACTACGTACTTGTGGTTGAACAAGCAATGTCGAGTTCTACGATGGGGCATTTTTGGGCTTTAATGTTCCACCTCGAATGTATCAACGAAACGAATTACGTTCTTAATGTGTGATTTCAGTGAAATATTTAGTAGAAACCGCCAACAGTTTTGATGGAATAAATTACACTGATGCATTATCACGGTTCGTTTTATGAGTGATGAGTTCGTTAAAGATTTACAAGTGTTCCTCTTTCGTTTAATTCTGCGCCATGCAGGAACAATAGAGGCCATTGGGTCAGCGCTAAAGATTTACAAGTGTTCTTCAACTTTTCCAGGCAGTTAAGTCAGGTCTTCATTTATTGGGAGAGTGGGCAGCTGGGGCACAAAAATCTCTCTCATTGAGTCCTTTTCTACTCCAATGTTTTTCACTGATACATGTTCTCAGACTTTGTGCCCCCTTCAACTTTTCTTAATTTGTTACACTTGTTAACTTCCCTGTCCTGCTTTCCAAGTACCAATAGTTTAATCTTTCAAACTCTAGCTTCACATTGGAAGTGCGGAGTGTCTCAAGAGACTTATAGAAGGCACACCTCAGTTTGGGTGGTGGGTGCGGCTCTTGGATTTGCTAGGCTGGGACGTGACGCTCCAGTGGTCATTGCTCTGGTGTTTACTGTGACAAAACACAGTATGCGTTTTATTTTGATTACTCACAATTTCCACTACCAACTCTTCAACACAATCAGTGGTACAATTTTCACTACCCACTGGGTGCCACTGAATCTGGTCATTACTTTCCACTTCCTGCTCTCAAATTCCCTTCCCTACGCAACACTGAATCCAACCATTTCTCTCCCCTACTTGCGCTTAAATTCTCCCACTGTTTGCCACTCAATCTAACAATTTCCCAGGCATTGGGCCACATTTTGGGTGGCCTCGCCAACCCTGCAGTGACGCTGAGCATCTGCCTGTCTCGCAAGACATCTGTGGTGAGAGGACTGCTCTATCTGATCGTGCAACTTCTAGGGGGCATGGACGCCGCAGGAATACTTTACGTGAGTTGCTGCATTGCTTCTATTCGCTAAACGCTTTCACTCTAGCAATGCCCTGTTAGTTAAATAAATTGGGATTTTGATTTTGGGAAAATAGTTTGTGTGGTTGCCATTAATTAATTCATGATATTCTTCCTAATGACGAATCTATGGGTTGAAGTTTGACTGTTATAAAGGTTCCTTCTTTTAGCTATAGACGAAAATACATGCTTGAGTCCAAATAGATTTAGCCAGATTAGTTTGGCTATTGGAGAGCTTAATTCACATATTTTAAAGCTCCTCAAAAACGATCTTGGAAAATTAGTTTAGGCTTGTTAATTGTATGGAATTTCACTTGTTCTCTCATTCTCATCAAATAATTATATGTTCCATTAGAATTGTACTTCGCATAAATATTTTGTACGCCCCACCTTGTCGAATTCATTTCGATGTGGGATTCATTTTCTGCTAGGTAATAATTGTAATGAAATTTCTTGCATTTCATTAACAATAACTTGTCTGTGTAATGCGCTCGCACCCCAGGGAGTAGTGCTCACTGTTGATCAGTCAACCGTCGGAATGGTGACGAAGAACCCAATGATAACCGACGCCCAAGCCTTTGGAGTCGAGGTGATGACCACTTTCGCGCTCATCATGGCCATTCAAGGTACGATTTATGCAGAATAAGTGAATTGAATGTGAATAATAATCGATCTTGATTGTTCATGCCAATATGGACAAAGTGTGGGGGCATTAGAATGTTAGGCGAGCATTCCAATGGTGATGTTTGTAGGGTGAATGTTTCCTAGCGAGTCGAGACACGCTCTCTTTCAAGAGGAATTTCAAAATCCACGTCTATCTACATGTCTGAAATATTTAGTATATTTGTCGAGCTTACTCCAGTTTGGGTTATAGGAAGTTCAATGCCGATCCTAATTTAAAATGGAGTCAGAGTCTCGGATGGTTGTCTCCAGTTTGGCGCAGTAAGCCACATTGAGGTCGATTTAGACTTTAGAGGAACACATTACGCCAATAGTTCTGGTTGCAGCGAAAATTGATTGTAACCGCTAGATATTTTGAGCCGTACAAATTACACTGGTGTTGTAGTAGTATATACTACCATATTCACAGATCAACTGTGGACATTATTGTATTGCGTGCAATAATGATCAATGGCGTTAACGAGGGAAATTACTGCAGTGACACTTCCAGGCACGAAGTTAATTTCAAATAGCCCATAAATTAAAAAATGACCTCACATTGCACCACAAACTTATATTAGAAATTTAAGATATCCATACGCACCACGTCCAGAATTTTGTCTCGTTTCAGGAATGACGGACTCGAACAAGACGAACGTGTACGGAGCTGCGCCATTAGGCATTGGTCTCACGGTGACAGCCAACATCTTGTTTGGGGTAAATCTCCACAGCCACAACAGGTTAAACAGCCAACAGATTGAACAGCCACACAAGATTAATTTGAGAAAGTCAAATTATTTTAGCTAACTTATGTTTCCGAATTAGATGGTCTGATTTGGAAGACAAATTAGGCTGTGATATTAATGATATTAAGTGGTGAAGTTATAGCACACAAATTAAATTGGAAAATTAGACATGCACAACAAGAACGAGGTAACCATTTATGCAATTAAACGAATTTCTATGTTTGATGTGAAATTTCAGTCACGTTAACTTATCACTTGAATAACATAACGACGTTCACGAGATTGTTTTCGCCACAGAAAATGTTTTATGAGATTTTTTATTACAATTTTGATGGAGCAATGCGTTTTCCCAACGGTTTTTCAATATTTACACTTAAATAGAAAAAGACGTGAAAATAATCTCAACGAAATCCTGAAAAATTCTTTTAATTAATTTTAGGAGATCAAAGTTGAACCGAAATGGCTATCCTGGAAATTGTACTCCCAAGTCGTGTAAAATGTATATATAAACACAGATATAAATAGTAAACTATTATCGCGGTGCTATTTGATAGAATAAATATGATAATAATCAAAATAAAATTCATAATGATCACGGTACGTCAACTGATCAAGTGATATTTGAGGAAGTGCTCATAATATATTACACTTGAGAGAACTTACATGGCTACCAAAATTTTTCACAATTTGATTTATTGCTTCATTCGTTGTTTATTAAAACTCTCGATACTTATCCCAAATTTGTGACGATAGCGTGATTCATTTCCTTAGAAAATAGTGATGATAAAGGAAATGAACCATGCCTTTAAAAAAATGGTAATGGTTACCTCTGAAATGATCAAAGATAACCGCTAAATCAATCAAGGATTAACACTTAATTAATCAAGGATGAACACTTAATTAATCAAGGATGAGCTCTAGATTAATCAAGGATTATTTCTTCTCCAATCAGAGGTGGCTGAGCGGCGGCTGTATGAATCCGGCCCGAGCTCTCGGTCCGATGGTGGTCGGAGACCCGACGTCAGAGGACTGGGCGTATCACTGGGTCAGTGGCAATTTATGGGCATAAAGGAGGAACAAACGGGGGCATTATCACTGGGTGAGTGCATTTGGTGGCAGAACAAACGGGGGCATTATCACTGGGTGAGTGCATTTGGTGGCAGAACAAACGGGGGCATTATCACTGGGTGAGTGCATTTGGTGGCAGAACAAGCGGTGGCATTATCACTGGGTGAGTGCATTTAGTGGTAGAACAAACGGTGACATTATCACTCGGTGAGTGTATTTGGTGGCAGAACAAGAGGGGCATTATCTCTGATTAAGTAGCATTGATTCATGGTTTCGCAATGATGAAGCATCGATTATGGTGAATGGTTAAAAAACATTTCGATCACAAAATATCATTACTATTATTGATATTCTTGTGATCAACATTTTGATGGTTTGCCAGTGCTAAAAGTTTGTAGTACGATGATGAACTCTTCGTTCTAATGGAAATGAGTTATAAAACTTTCATCCCCTTGAATTTTATGTTGATATATGTTGGCTTAAAATGGCCCTACGTTTGATGTTCGTATATTTCAACATTGAGATAAGTTAGCATTCAGTTTTCAGTATTAAACTGAAATTTGCAATTCGAATAAAAAAGTACTCTGGAAATTGAAGAAAACCTCGTTCAAGTGATTGTTCGAACTGTAGGTGACTATGAGCTTCTGGCGACGATAAAGACAATATGAGAACCGTAGTGGAAGTACACCACATGCTTTACGAAAGAAAGCAGACTTTATGAGAAGCGTAATCGAAGAACACATTATGATTCACAAAAGAACGTAAAAGTTCGACCATGGCTATCGAAACCAAAGTAGACTCTATGATCGGAGTATCAAAATCGTTTCAATAAGAGAAGAGTGAGTAACATCGAAGTAATGAGTGAATACTAAATGCGATGAGTATGAACTCCGAAATTGAAACGGACAGGATTAGTGTCGAAGCTGGTGTAGGCCGTTAATTGTAATCAAAATCAAGGTAAATTGTACCATCCTCGTAACTGAACTCTGCTGCATCAGTGTAAACTGAATTCTCCTGCATCAGTGCAAACTGAACTCTGCTGCATCAGTGTAAACATAACTCTGCTGCACAAGTGTACGCTGAACTCTGTTGCATCAGTTCCAACTGAATTTTGCTGCATCAGTGTAAACTGAACTCTGTTGCATTACTGTAAGCTGAACTCTGCTGCATCAGCGAAAACTGAATTTTGCTGCATCAGTGTAATGTATATGAATGTATTGTGCGAGCAGATCTACTGGGTTGGCCATCTCCTCGGCTCGATGCTGGCCGCCGCCTTGTACCAGCTGCTCTTCCGGCAGCCGCCGCCTGTCACCAGCTCTGAGAACACTGACCAGTTCCTTCATAGAGTTCAAAAAACTGTCTATCCTCAATAACTATTCATCCCCTATAGTAATCAAATCCAGATGTGTCAACACCGCTTTTAGGGAATCAAATCCTGAAAATCTCGGAAGTTTTTCCAGTTCTGTTTTCTGTGTTCATTGCAAAGAAGTGTTTGGTCATCGATGGATGGCTTTGTTCGAACTGCTGACAGAAGCTAAAACATTGCTGGTCGTAAGATGAGAGGTTTGCAGCATTGTCTGTGCTGAGAACATTTGTTCTCAATCAACATTTCAGCTTTAAATGCATTACCAACAAATGTTTACAATAACCATTTTAGCATAGATAGAATCATCATCATAAACTTACAATAAATATTTCAGCATTGACACCACTGTCAACGTATGTGTGAAAAATTTCATAGCTCAAATTACGCTTAGTGTATATTTTAGTACTCTTTAATTTCCGGTGCCCAAAACTCGTGTATTCAAAGTGTTTCATAGATTTTTTTAATAAATAATGGCCTCTAGTAATGAATGTTTGTTCTTATTGGCAGAGTGTTGACAAAGTTTTTTGCTGTAGGTAAATAGATGATTAAATATTCTAATCTGAAATACATGACTACATTTCCAATGAATGTGCCATATTTCTACGTTACATAAATCACTATATGTTAATGGACTAAGTTATGTGAATAAGCAAAGAATGATTGAGAGTCGATGAGAAAAAATGAATTGACGAATGAAGTGAGTCTGAGTCAAATAAATTGCTAAATCAAGCGAGGCAAATAGTTAAGATGCTCATAAATCAATTAGTTTAATAGTGAATGGTTCCGACGGGTCAATGAGTAAAGTAAAAGTGAATATTCTGTGAGTAGAAGCAAAGGTTACCTTGAACCTTAATTAATAATTATTGTTAGTGCGTGTGTGTGTGAGTACTGCAACGTGTCACGAAGTGAGTCCACCTTCATTGGCTTACGTTAATGCAAGCCTCGTTAAGGTATGCTTTCCTGTGCCGTTATTTTACGGCCGTAATTTGACGTGATGCGGCGAACGTAATATAACGGCCGTTCATATAAGTGTAAAGTTAAAAGTTGTTTCAATGCATCGCGGTGAGCATTGCGGTGAAAATATGATTTCTCACACTGTCAGAATGGACGATCTAGATGACGCATTATTAATTAACTTGGACGATGAAGAGTCATCGGAAGACGATGGTTCGGAGGAAAGTGAGATATTTGAAAGTCGATCTACAGAGGGTGCATTTGCAAATAATGTAGTACCACATGTGATAGTTGGTGACGAAGCTATTGCTCTGCGTGAAAATCTGATGAAACCTTACCCAAGACAGTAATCTACACGATCCATCGAAAGCAGTGTATATCTATCGACTATCTCGAGCTCGAAAGACAACTGAAAATACCCCTTGGAATTTTGTGCGGTTATTTCAGAATTTTCTCCCAACCTATTTCTATTGCCCCAGAAGCCACAAACAAATTGATTATGTGTGCCTGTATATTGTAAAACATTTTAAGGGAAGCACAAGTACTTGCTCCTGGTCAAAAACATCTCGATGATGCACTTCCAGTACCCACTAAAGATTTAGTTCCTTCAACAGGGCACAATGTTCGTTCTAAAATGAATTGCACTGGCATTCGAGAAATATTAAAAAAATTACTTTAGCCCTTCACTGCATAAATTAATCTTGGGAATTTGAAAATGCACTCGTCAGTTGTGGCGTCCAAACTGAACTCTACCGCTTGAGGGGTGTATCGAACACATATCATGCGCGTTCATTCTACGTATAGTATGTTTCATTAGCTGTACAAACCGTGGAAACGCACTTCTCTCAGTTAATTGTGTCTATAAACAGTAAAATTTGGTATATGTCATATTCGACACACCATGCAGTGGAGGGTTAACGGGCCAGGTAGTATTGAATGGTAACATAATTATGCAGCACAGCATTAATATACAAAATAAAAAATAGGAAGACTGATGACACAACGCTTAGACTCATTTTGTAATACTAGATGATAAAATCGATAAAAGCGAACGTTTCGACCAACTAGCAGTGGTCATTCTCAACACTGTAAAAGTTTAAGATTACAAATCTGTCATCATTCAGAAAATCCAAAGGTAAAAACAAGCATGAAATTAAAAACAATTGCTACCAAACAAAATTAGGAATTTACTATTTGTAGGGGATAGGCAGACTGCAAATCACTCAGCTTTGGCTTTAGTCTATAAATGAAAAGAGATTCTAATATTCTGAGTTCTATTGGGTTTCTTCCTCGGCCTAATACTTCAAAATCAGATAGTCTAACAGGCAGGTCGCATTTTTCTGCATGTGTGCGTATTGTAGAGTGAGGAGGTGCTGATAAAAGGTTATTAGTAAGGTGACTTCGTCCAGCATGCTCAGCCACACGAATACGCAGGCTACGGGATGTAGCCTGCGGGATGATTACATATTTAATATGTAATTATTTTAGATGACGATATGACAAGCCACACAGCGACACCTCACTACTGCGCCACATGATGTGTGGAGTCAGGGCTGCAGGTCAATCATGGTTGTTTATTTTTTTTCAAAGTTGAGCTCTGTTTTGTTAGTATTTTTTTGATGGAACCTTTAATTGTAAATTCTATTGTTGGTGAAAATTTTTTATTTAACGTTCTTATTTAATAAAAGCAGGTATAAATATTATGAATTCCTACAAATGTTGTACATATGTCACTTACCCTCTGAGTATAATAAAATAAAAAAGTATTTATTTACGTTATTTGCCTACAATTTGCATGAACCTACCTGACCTTTCTAAGAGTACTCCCGATATTTTTCCAAAGATGTTTCAGTTGAGTTTTTCCATAGTCTTTACTCTTTACATTATACAGAGCTCCATTATCTCTAACAAAATCAATTAAAATTTCATCTCCTTCGCCGTTCCACATTGAAAAGTTTCCTTTTTTTAAAACTTATAATCAGCGTTTCTACAATGAATCAAAGACAACAAATTCGTAAAAAACGTTCACCAACTTGTGGCCGGACGTTACAGCGGCCGTCGTGCACCTGGCAGCACCGCTATTTAGCGGCCACCGTTCCCGATGAAACCAGTGGCATCTGAATTTATATCCGTTTTTGTGACGTCATCCGCCGCTACACTACGGCCGTAAAATATCGGTACTGCTATTCTAGGAAACCGTAGCTCAAGGAGGAATGTCTCCCTTCCGCAGAGCAGTACGAATAATGTTGCAAAAGTGTGATGAACGCCAAAGGATACTTATACTCACTCATTTATGTGCATGCTTCATCAAATTGTTGATAAATATTAATAAATGATAATACCCTAGTTTCAGTACCAAGCCACACAACCAATACAATTTTTTCCAGTGGTTTCCTTCATGGTAATCGCTTTGAGGACAGTACTTACACCTTCCTATTACAAGTTTATGAAGCCAAATATTTTCAATTATACTCGCACCAACTCTGCTTTAACGCATATCCACTATGCCCAATATAACATTATTACAATCAATATCACAGCCAAATTAACCAGTGGCATAGTTGAATGAATGGTACAAACAATGTCTCACTTAATTAGTTAGAGAAATAGTTGAACGAACATTTTGCCAATTATCTATGGTTTCGCAACAAGGTTTGCAAGTTATTGAAATGTGGAAATGAAGAACCGTAGATTTTTACTTGACGCGACAAGCTATTCACCCTTACGGTAAACGGAAACTCCTCTAAACATATCCGAATTTGCCATGATAATGGCACTCACAACTGTATCACAGTTCACAACTGTGAACTTAACTAAAAAAGAGCTATGACTTAAAAGAGCTATGCGTGTCACTTGAATATACACCAACACAAGGGGAGCAACTGTTAGAAAACATGAGGTATTACATGTATGTTCCTAGACAGCTTTGACCCTGTTATAGAATTGATAATGGCTTAAAACGAAAATTCAAACAGAACATTGCCCAAAAGGCAACATATTTTTAGCACGTTCACTGCCGCTAAATGCACATGTGCATCCACTGGTCTCATGTTAGGTAAGCTTATTAGTAGCAGGGTTTAAAAAACGATTTTACTGCTGGAAAAAAATGATCTTTCCTAAGAAGTGTGAAAACGTAATAGCACGATAATATTTTACCCTGTATGCTTAGAGCTCTTCTAAAAAAATGTTGAAGTAATTGAAATGCTGTTCATTCACATCATTACATAAATGAGCAATATACCTAGTGGTCCTCTTCTGCTTTAATGGGCAGTCAACATGTTAAAAGATAGAAGCAACTCGGTCAACAACCTTAAATGGCAAGCTCTTCCAGAGATGCATACATCTAGTTGCACAGAACCTACTTTCCCTGTGTGTGAGATAAGGCAAATCTCTATGTGAAAATAACCCTACAAGGGCCTGTCAGGCAGCAAAATGAAAAGTAAATTAAGCTTGCAATGGTCCACCACCTCAACTGGTTCTTTCCAGTATTTCATTGTTGCTTTGAGCTATCTGCTTTTAACAGAAAATAACTTTTAAGGGATCTCAATCTTTAGCTCTACAGCACAACATTTTATGCAAAATTTAAGCATTAATGAGTTGATATTTTAAAAGAGAAAAAAGTAGTTACAAGTACTAAGAAGGAAAGGGGTGACATGTATTTATAGATTTTTCTGATATATTTTTGGTTGATTCTTTACCCTAGCTCATTGTATTGGGAAAGCTCATTGTATTAATTTTCAAGTTTATTTAAATTTCTTATGATTGTTATTTATTGTATTTTGAATAAAATGTGAATGTTTTGAGCAAAACTTGAGTTTGTATTTGTAAATTATACATTAAATAAAATACTCAAGTCATTTTTAGATAAATTTGAACTGCCAAAGATAAAGGATAAATCAGAGGTTATATTTAAAAATGTATAAACTGTTTTGAGCTAGTGTCTTTGAAAATATTTAAATTTTGTGTGGAAATTTTTCTTGAAATTTCTACATTACTTTTCTTCAATGGAAAGGATGTTTATTCTTAGGTTATAATATATCTAGAGAAAGAACTATTGAAGTGACAGTAAATGCAATCTTTTAGCAGAAGAGTGTTGTGTATTTTCATTACATTTTTTTGGCAGAAAAGCATGACAGGCAGGGATAATCCTTTCAAGAAGCCCAATAAATGCTATAGAAAATTTAAAAATTAATGGCCAGAAAAACCAGCTTTTAAAGGCTGGTTAAAAGCAGATGATAACAAATTTAGTGCCATGTGTGTAGTGTGTGATTCGAAATTCAAAAATCCTACTAAATATGGACTACTAGCTCATAGTAAAACTGCAAAGCATTCGAGACTGTTCAAGGGCAATGTTAAAGAAGATGTAGTGGACAGTGGCCATGATGAAAACTTGACTTGTGTTGATGACAGAACACACCAAGATACAGTATGGGAAATAATTCCCATAAAATCGTTTTTCATGGAAGGATTAGAGAAAGAGAAGCAAGGTTTAATTTGTTAAAGTTTTAATTCAATCTACTCGTATATAGAGCGATACAACGCAATGAACGGAACGAACACAACTTTTTAATATTTAAATTTAAGTAGAATTCACTATCCGGATAATTGCTTTCATCTAAAATCCACTTTATTAAGTTTGTTAAAAGTTGGGGACAGTTAAAAGACTGCTTCTGCCGTGGGCGTTAGAACGTTAGCAGGCGCCGTCAAAGACCACAGTCCAGAGCGCAGGCGTGGCGAGCTCGAGACATTGACGTGCGCAGGCAGTAATAGTTGAGTTGGTACCGTTGGCTCCAATCGAAAGGCTAAACTTGAGAACACGTAGACCCAGTTCCGTTCACGGGTGACACGTCGAGCGGTGGCTGACAGAGGACGAGTAATACCGAGTCGCAGTAAAGGGCTGGAATATTCGGTAGAACCCCGCGTCGACGCCTCTGGCACTCGCTCCACCCCTCAACTGCGATGAGAAGGAAATATCAGAGAAAGTAAAGGCGAAACAACACAACTAACTAGTAAATTTCAAGTATTACGCAAAATCTTCCCTAATGTTCCAGGTTCCGATAGATACCTTAAAGCAACGCAGAGGCTAGCTTGTTAGAAATTAGCGAGAATACGGCTGCGACAACGTCAGCACCAGCAGAAGCCTCCTCCGGAGTCTACTATAAAAAATACGTACAAACTTAGACTCTGAAAAACCCACGAAACTGATAAGGACAATATTCCACCCATAAAGCAACACCAATGAAAATGATAATACAATTACTAGAACAGTACAAACCTGAGTTTTTAATGCACTCAGTGACGAGACGTCCAGATGGAAGGTTAGTTCAGGAAATTAGAAGAAATCAGTAGGAGACAAGTGCTTCAAGCGGAAAGATAGTAAGAATAGTTAAGAGGTTTTAGATACTTGAGAAAGAAGGTAAAAGTTAGAAGATCGCTCTGATCCAGGCTTATTAGCCCATCAAAAAGACGAACGACTTCTATAGTAATAGTAATTAACGTCCCAAGGACGAATTAATTAATTCATTTAAGTTTCAATGTTAATTTCTTATCTTAATTTCTTAAGTTCATTTACTTGATTGAAGCACCGTAGGAAACTTGACACGATAGTCTACAAAATAAATATAATGAAATAATAGCACATGCACACAAAATTATAAACAGAGAAAAAGCAGTCAGTAAGAGGGTAGAAGGTCTTAGCCTGAACTGGGTCCAACGGAACTAGCCGCGAGCCGCATCACCGCAACGTAGGTCGACACCGCACCACGCTACAGACCGCCCTTCTAGAGGCATAAACGGACAGATAAAACTCGCCGTTCAAAGCACTAAACGCGAAAGCTGCTTAAATTGACATGACGTCACTAGAGAGTTAAGTTAACTTCAACTTTAACTGGGATCAAAAACAAGTCTGCCGTTGAAACTTAAGTACCTACCACCTCACCTGCGACACCACGGAAACATTTGAACTACGACCAGCGACCGGCAACCCAACCCCTACGCGGAAAGGCTGAGAAAGCAACGCCACCTCAGAGATGCCCAAGCGGTAGTGGGGAAATTTTTCCCACAACAGAAGTGGTGACAGAGGGTGAAAGTCATGGAATGCTACCTGTACTAAGTAATGAAGAAAAAGTTGCCAAAGCAGAACTTTTACTGTCAACATTTGTGACGGTGTTCAATTGCCCTCTCACTAGCTGAGCAGCTGGTTGATGCTATTAAATGTGTATGCCCAGACAATACAATTGCTCAGGCTCTGAATGCAAGGAAAATCAAAGCCTCTTGCACTGTTGCTGACAACTTTACAGAGAGTAAAGTAAAATATAAGAATCATCCGAATAAAGAAAATCGACTTCTTGTCATGGATGGTGACTCAACAAGGTGAGATTCATTGAATTCACCAGGGGTAGCTGAATTTAATTCATACTTTCTGCTAGTAAAGATAGAAATAGAATAACTACACTACACTACCTGAAAGAAGGAGTCCAATATATATTTTATGGTAGTGAACCTAAAAGTAGAATTGTAGGAAAAAGCCATCGGGATTTCATACGATGAAATAAGTCTTGTGCTGAAAGGAAGTTGGAGATGCTGTGAGCGAGCTGTAGTAATTTAATTTCAAGTAGTTTTGGATGGAAATGCTTTTGCAGTGTAGGATGGAGCTATTTGAATAAAAGTAGCAGGACCCATGGGAATTTCACGGACAATGTCACCGTTAAAGCTAGGTAGACTTGTAAAAAAATTAGGTCACCATTACTCAACAAATTTCAACATAACATATTCTAGCCTAACCTATCCTTACCTAGCATATTCTAACCTATTTTGTCCTTACCTATGCTAACCAAACCTATCCTGATATGTCATACATAAAAAATTGTGGATCCGAGAAAAGTTTCGTTAATATCAACTAACCTAGCCTAACCTCACATATCTTAGCCTATCCTAACCTAACTTAAGAGGAGCTACTACCCTGTACTTTAACTAATTTACCGAATTTTTCAAATTTTACTGTTCACATTTCTATTGCATCCAGAGGAGCGAAAATGAATGCAGATATGTAAAAATTAAATTCTGAACACATTTTCTTCTGGAAAAAAAGTGTGATTTTCGCAATAGAAAAAAGTCATTGTGCAAACGTAAGAAAAAATGTATATACATGTGCAAAACTTTTCATACTGTACATTTTAAGCTACATTTACGTTGAAGCGCGATTGTGGTCTCATTCGACGCGAAAGGACCGTAGGAACCTCGTAACGAAGGATTTTTTTGAATTTAGAGAGTTATTTAAGAATTAGTGAAGTTATGTGACAAATGTAAAAACATTTAGATTATAGTTTTTAAAGCATGTATGTAGTAAAAGTAACATGAATAAACTTGTAATGAAAGTTTTTATACAATTAAGCAAGGAAAGTTTTTGTATGATAGAATTATTTCAGCTGCATGATTGACCAGATTTGCTACCGTTGCTAGTGGGGTTGAGATGTAGGTACTTCTGTGAAGTCATGGCTATATTTTTGGGCAATTATGGTGTTTTAGAATGCTAATGGGGGAATTTTTTCCATTTCCTAAATTTAAAAATTTGTGTGGTAAATTTGTTACATTTTGTTTGTTAGTTTACCATGGTAATGATGTAGAGAAATTATAGTATTTAGCAATTTACCTGGGTTGGAATTTAGCCCTGAATTCCTAGGTACGAGAACAACAGTTAATTAATGCAGTGTAAATTCAATAATGCTGGTGTAATAAGCTTCATGTTATATTGCTAATGAAAAGGCTCAGTTTTTGAAATAGCATATTTTTCATTGACACAGGAAAGTGTGAGAAATTGAAGAAGCTCTAGATGCCCATTGTGGGAGAGATGTGACCATGTTAGCTGCATCATGCAATTAGATAAAACTATTACGAGAGCTAATTCAGCAATAATCAACTCCTGTAGGAAGGCAGATATTTTTCAAGCTGTCATTAGCACTATACAACTATCATTCTTTAGCAAGTATGATGGTCAATGTAAAATTTATTTGATAGGAAATGATAGGCTCTTTCAACTTGTTCTTCATATCAATGAATTTTGTGTATGAATGCCTAAGGTTAATGGTAAATGTAATTTTTCATGACTCATGAACAGTTAGAGATGATGTGCTCTGATCTTGAATTTTTCTTTCAGGTTGACGATTCATGGCGTGGACATGACAGGAGAAGTACAAGGAGCACCGATAGCTTTCAAAAACAAACTGGGTAGTTTCAGCGCTCATCTCAATGGTCTCAATGATTATTCTGCTGTCGCTGAATGTGTAAAAACCATGTCTTCTATTATCGTAGTCATTGACAGATACCAGAAGAGATTATAGCAAGGTTAAAGATGAAAGATTTTAAAGCCATTTCACCAAAACGAGGAATTTCATATACGACCACATACATTAATCACGGTCCATACCCGAGCTTGAAAAAGGACGAATTTCATATACGACCACATACATAGAACACGGTCCATACCCGAGCTTGAAACAACGTTAATGTTTGATTTTTCAGTTCGAAAATATTTTCGAGATCAAACTACTAAATTTATGCATTTGATCTCGAAAATTTCTTCGAACTGAAGAATCAAACATTTAACAACTTTACCTAATTAATTTATGCATTTTGGCAAGTTTTCATTTTTCCAGTAAAACAATGTCACCAAACAGCTCGACTGAAAAAATACTGCGATTTTGGAGTCTATGAATATAATTCCAACACTGCGAGTGAACCTCGACCACTTTTTCGAGACTTTTAAAAACCATTCAATTCCGTACATATGTGGAGAAATTTCTATTACGCAGTGCTTATGGTATTTTTAATGAATGAACTGAATATGAACATTAAGTACGATAAATATCGTACACTTTTGAATCTACTGGTCAAGGTTCAAACTTTAAGAAAAATAAGAAAGAACACGAAGAAAGAACGAAAAGAGCCGGAAACCTCATCAGAGTGTATGTAGGACTCTTAGAAGATAGTGAACTTGAATTAAATACCAAGAACGAAAAAATTATCATAAACGCAGCCCTGATTTGAAAATGGTTTGTGAAAAAGTCTGAAGGCTCGAAATTTGAGTTTAACTTTCATTGGTTATGGGTCAATAATTTGATGCCAGAGTATGAACCACGATTCCTTGCTTGACGACTCATTAATGACGAGTCAAACACGAAGTTTCAGGTTCCAAGGTTCACAGGGTGCTTTATTTAGATCAATATCACCATGATTATTTTCATCCTACGTATAACTACTACACGTAATTAGTTTCAAATTATTATGGGAATTGTCTGCCACAATAAAAAGGCACAACATATTTAATGAGAAGTCAATGCGAAGAATTTCAGAGTGATGACACTAAAATTCAATAGGTACGGCTATTCAACGATATTACTATTGCTTTAATTAGAGTTCGAGAAGACCGTGCCACTGTCTTCCATAGACTGGATCGCAGTGAACTCAGAGGCAATGAAGTAACTTGAACTTATTCTACGGAGGCAACTCTAACTCAACAAAACGAGGAGCGCGGTAACACCTGCCCTAAAATTTGCATAAAATGCGAAGCTATTTATGAAATTTACTCTACGAACGAATGAAAAATTTACTTTACACCAAGTACTTACAGCAAGTCATGCGCAGATCGCAAAAGGATTAGTTTATCTATAGGGCGCTTCAACACACTATTACCGAACATGTACAGAGAATTTTTTAAGTTCGAAATGCGAAGTTCAGCTACATGTACACGACCGTGTTTATTGTTAATACGTTAATAATCCGTCCTAAAGGCCACAGATTTTGAGAAGCGTTTCGGTCTGACACCAGTACAAGATCCCCGACGCTATGCGACGCCTTTCAATTGTCCATTTCTGTCTTTCTTGAAGGAGAGTTATGTAGCAAGTTCTCCAGCGTGACCAGAATATAAATCTCCCAAAGACTGAACTTGTTTACATCTTCGTGTAGCATAAATGTCTCCTTTTTCGAACAAGCCAAGAGGAAATTTAACGCCTGCATTAAGCAAGAGCAAATCGCCAGGTGTCAGGGTCTTGGTATCTTCGAAATCGCTGGTAATTGTGGTAAGGGGTCTGTTACTCAAGATTGACTCCACCTCGCACAGGGGTGTGCAGAGTTCGTTTGTTAGTTTCAAGGGCTGTCCATTCATTAGGGCGGACAGAATATTTCTAGTTGAACGTTTCAGCCTCTCCCATACTCCACTAAAGTGAGATGCGGCAGGTGGGCTAAATTGCCAGCATCAATTATATAGGGAGTGACGATCATCTTTGCCCTGGCAATGGAAATATGCTGTTGTTTAACATTTGGCAATGAATAATTAGCAAGTTTGCTATGTTGATTTGCTTTTTTGCTCAGCTTTGTTTGCTGTCTCTCATCCATGATTAGAATTTCTCGGTTGCGTTTATTAATAATTATATCAAAAAAAATAAACTTTTCGTTGTTTACTCGTGCAAAATAAAATTGATGTATGTATGGCGCACACATGTGACACACGCATGCACGCATGTGTATTAATGTATGTATACGCGTATCGAGGGAGCAGCGACTCTCTAATGCAAATTTCATTAGAACATACTCCATTGTTTTAATTAACCATTCGTTTTTATTTCCACTTCTCTTATCATATTCTTTTGTTCACTGGTCTCGATGCCAAGAAATTTCCCATAGAGTAAAGTCATCTCGATTGCGCGAGACGCGTTTCGTCTTTCTTCAGACATCTACAGGCTAAAATAACTATAAGGTTTACAGCTACATGGATAGAATGTTAGTGCAGTGGCTGCTATCAGAGTAGTGAGCTGTGTAGTTTGGGTTCAAACGAGGAAGGATGCTGTACAGTCATGGTAGTAGATGTTGGCAAATGGCGAGGTGGTCATAAATCGGGGCGTGCAGTTGTGGTCAAAACTATGGTTGGAGTTTTAGGGTGCGCACAGTTCCAGTATTTTGGTTATTGATGAGCGGGTTTTTGTTTTGGATGACAATTGCTTCGAATATTTGGAGTCTGTTATGATCTGATTCTCTATAAATGATTTTTGTATTGGTGACGAGGCTTTCGCGGGTGAGTTCTATTTTATGTGTATTATTTGTGTGTATTTTTGGACCACCGGATGCTAAGTGCATTGTTAAACGTCTGGAGAGGAAAGGGGTTGTCATGCCAATGTACGAACGTCTATGAGGTTCGTAGTCCTCATGGGAGCAAGTGAATTCGTACACGACATTGTTTGAAATAGATAAGTTTATTCTTATAGTTGTCTGCTAAACTGCTCGAAGTGGATCCAATTATAAATGCAAACATTCCATATCGTTGCACGAGAGCCCGCGTAGCAATAGTCAAACCCTGCGAAAATCAAGTAAGTATTCACTTGAACCCTCATGGGTGCAAGTGAGTTCGTACACGACATTAGTCTGCTTCAAAGCGGGGGGGTGACGGGTTGTGATTGTTCTTATAGACTAGGCTGGTGATCTTAGGCAAACTTTGAGAAAATTTTGACCACACTACTTTAGGTTGTTTCGACTTTCTCGTTTTGTCCCAGCAATGTTGTAAATGTTACGGTTAGCAATAACAGCATTGTACAACGATCCATCTCTAGTATTTGAATCCGCTGATAATTTTTTGTGTTATAGTGAAATGTTTCATTCTATCCGAGCTGGTTATTTAACTCTGGGGTTTTTAAAGTGGGGTCCGCGGACCTCCAAGAGTCCGTGACACTTTAAAAAATGTAAACAATTTTTTTACCACTGGTGATACAGAGGTAGAATGTTTCTTAAGTCTAGTACAATGGTCAAATTTGAGTATAGCTACCTGTGGGCCCGAACAAGTTCAGCGACTTCTGGGGCATCACGTTATTCTAAGGTAGACAATAAAGTTTAACCTAATTCACTTAACCTAGTTTCGCATTAGACTGATCAATCAATTATCATTAGACTGATCAACTTTGACATGGGGTCCGTAAAATTTAACAAATTTAACAGTGGATGCGTGTGTGTGTATATATACATATATATATATGTATATATTTACATATTTTCCAGAGGTGAACACATGTGAGGGGATCCTCAGCATATTTTCAATAACGAAAGTGGTCCTTGGTTGAAAAAGTTTGAGAACCCCTGATTTAGCTTACTAGTTGATACGAAACAACGTAAAATTGCCTCCAATGTCAACCTCAGAGCCTAAAGATGCAAATTAATTTGGATCTACCTGTTTTACTTTCAACCTTAATGCCTCATTTCACTAGTTACCATGTTTGTAAGCTCAAATTTCAATGTGGGAATGCACTAACGAGTGTTTTCAACAATGTATCTCATGGATCATGTTTTGATCACTTGTAATAAAATGCATTGTAAAAATCAGTCCAACGCAACGAAGGAAACGCTTTTTTTGCGTACTTCTCTTTCAATCATTTGTTTCAACAATTAACCTGCATAAGTATTACGATCCCCATGTGTAAATATCAAGTCAGGGTCTAAATTTTAAGACATTTAAAAGCATTTTGCGCTCATATTAAAATATTTGAAAATACGACGTAATTCATCGGCAATTTTTACTTTCTTACGCTCGTGAGTGCATTATGGTAAACTATTTTCGGTAGTTAATTTTTCGTACTGTTTCAGCTATTCTGCAAATGTTATGATTACTATTGTGCAACAATCCTCATATCTCTAAATCCAGCGAACTCTTTTGTGCCAGTATTTTCAGCGGAGCTAGTAAATATTATAACTTTGTTTTATGGTAAGATATTTTTCCTTTCGAGCTCATTATTTTGGCATTCTAGTCGATACAAAAAAAAAAGTGTCCTGAGTTTCGATCTCATAGTCTTGGGCGCAAAATAATTTAGATCTGCGCATTTTACTCTTCACATTAATCTCTCCAATCACTAGTTCCTATGTTCGTTTGCTCATACTCCAAATACGTGAGTTTTAACGCGTGTTTTCAACAATGTGTCACAGGGATTTGTTATCTTTGTTACTTAACCTATATTTATTTGCATCTTCAGAACCAAATTAATTACCGCGAAGAAAAAAAGGATGTTATTGTGAAAATATTTTAGCATCTTATTTTCTTTTTTCGTTCATGTTAAAACATTTTGAAAGGCCACGGATTCGACGAATGTCCTAACTTTATGGAACATCATTGTTTCATTTTCTTATTCTAGTCTTAAATTGTTCTTGTTTGTTTTGTGTGGCAAGTTTACTTTCTTATGCTCGCGAGTACATTATGACAACACTACTTTGGGTAGTTTACTTTTTGTTCGGTTCCAACTGTGTTGAAAATATTAGGCCTGCATTGTACAACAATTCTTTCCATGTCTTTGACTCCGTTGAACTCTTTTGTGCCAGTGCTATGTTAGCGTAAGTAGGAAATATAATTTTTTTTGATATAGTGAATATTATATTCTTTCCGAGCTCATCACTTGGCAAACTAGTTGATGCGTTAGAGTGAAAAATTGTCCCAAATCCCGACTGTCGACCTCATAGTTCTAGACGCAAAATAAATCAAATCTGCTCATTTTACTTTTAGCATCAATCCCTTATGCTCGTATTACTAGTTCCTATATTCGAATGCTCATATTTCAATATAAGTACGCACAAACGAGAGGGTTTTCAGCAATGCGTAACATGGGTTATGTTTTCTAAGTCATTTGTATTTAAATCCATCACCATAATCCGACTACCGCAACGAAGGGGAACGTATTTTTTTCGTGTTTTTCTTCGAATTATGTTTCGCCAATTAACATGGGTATTACGATAACATGTATGAATAGCAATTAGGATCTCTAAGTTGAGGTATTTGAATGCGATTTTTGTTTCTATTTCAAAATAAGTGCGCACAAACGAATGCATTTTTCAAATAAGCGTTATGAGGATTGTGTTCTCTTAGTTACTTATATTTAAATGCACTGTCAAAATCAGATTACGCAACGGAAGGAACTTAAATTTGTTGTGCTTTTCTGTTGACCTTTTTTGTTTCAACACTTTACATAGGTATTACGATACCGATGTGTTAATATCAATTAAGGATGTTAATGTTAAGGTATTTTAAAAACCAATGTTTCAACATTTAATGCTTGAACTTTATTGGAAATGAGCTCTTTTCTTTTCTTTCTTCTTTTCTTTAATTCTGTTTTCTCGAGAGGTCAGAAAATTGTTACTTCACGGATAACAGCGTTTTTAATTTGCACAACTTTCGAAAAAATAAATTGTATTTCATTTGCATCTGGAGAGTAAATGCAAATCATTCCCAGTCATCTGAGGAACAAATCATTTATATATGATGTAACTATGTTTTATTTAAATTATACAGACAAATTAATGTTTATATTTGTATGGACAAATTTCGTTTCTAAAGTAACAGAAATCGGGATGGTTTCGTGTGTTTATTCACGTATTGAAAAAAAAAATAGTCACGATAACACGTCAATCGTTTCCTAAATGGCAAAACTGAAATGATATGAAGTAGAAGCATCTCGAAATAAATAGTTTGCCTTGTTTTAGAAATGATGAGTCCAGCTCGATCGTAATGTTTCTTTACGGATGTAATTCGTTGTTCAACTGAAGGGAGTATTTTCGATAAAAATAAAGAGAAAAAGTCAAAAATGAAACAACGAAAAATTTATTTCACAAACATACAGTAATTGAAGGAATAATTAAGATGAAATTACGTTCATACAAACGATTTTGGTACATTTAATGCTTAATTTCCATAAAAAATTGCCTTGAAAAAGTTTGCAGCAAGAGATTTCTTGTTTTTTTCACCCAGACTTCCCTGGGATAAGTGTAAAAAAAATAGTGAAAGTTTTTCTCCTGTCAAATTTGATCGGAATTGTGAGCAGCAGAGCTGTGAATTCAAAATTTGTTATTTTTTGGGTTTTTAACTTATAAAAAATGTAACTTATTCGGTAGAAAAATTTTTTACCCGATTGCTTATAGTGTGTACAACTTCTGATGATAATGTATTTTACATGCCGAGTTGAAAAATCTGACGTGCCAATAATACGAGTATTAATTTTTCAAACCCCAAATATTTATGTTTTGTTTGACAATTCATGAAAAACCGTGAACTGATGAACATAGCGAAGCTAAATGACACTCATTCATCTACTTTTTACATCTTGTGGGTAAAAAGAATTCTAACAAGCACTTTTTTTTTTCGAACCAAAATCATTAAAAAAAATGAAAGTCAAATTTAAATTGGAAAATC
>JACJUY010005678.1:2711-57661 GCA_014220935.1 Platorchestia sp. MABIK | reverse complement strand
GGGTGTCAGCAAAAGACTATGGTTTCTGTGCCAGTTAGTTCTGGAAGTTTCTCGCCGCAAAAGCGGGTAGGCGAGACACCTTGTCTGAGATTTTTTTATGAGAATTGTCTATTTTAAAGACCTGGATTATCTTTTCTGAATTCCTTATACTCTATGTGAATGAGATTTTCCGCTGTTTTCAACGAGTTCGTCGATAAAATATTTTTCAAGAACAAATTTACTTCTACCCTAGTAGAAAGGCGGTTCATCAACCAATTTCAAGATTAAAAGTCAAATGGGTGGGCAGCTGAAACCCCCTACGGAGTTTGGCTGCCCAGTGCAGTCGAATGTTCTATAGTATGTACAAAATTTTAGTGGGGAGACAATTATAATTTTGAGTTGCTATTATAACCTTGGTGTTCATATAATTTTGGTGTTCAAATAATATTGATGTCCATCTTATGTGGTAAACTGGAAAAGTTTTATACTCATTAAATTATGTGACCTTCGGTGCGATATATGTAGTTAAAGTAACTGAAGCGCTAGCAAATCCATGTTACTATACTGCTGCTACTACTACTATTTAAAAGTCAGTTACAAAACAACGTGACCCAACGAAGCACTGACATATAAAATTTGGAATAAATCTGTAAAAAAAAATTTGTGTTGTGTTTATATATTTACATTGTTGTTTGTTGTTATAATTCAATCAGTTACTCAATGCAACACATATTATAACCAACATCGTGTGCATAGTACATAAACAAAGAACAACATTCAAATCAACTTCTGTATTTGTATTAGCACCTCGGGAATAATATGAGCTTTGCTTACTGAGAAGTTGGTCTATTTCAGGGAAACAAAGCTTATAAAATGCATTTCATTTGCAAGCTCCAGTTAGACCCAAAATACACGCACTTTGATACACAAGCGATTTATATTAAACGAATTTCAAAAATCAGATTTACCCAATTTTCTTTATTTTATGAAAAGTTTGATGAAAAGGGCGTTCTGACCAGATTTACTAGCATACTGTGGTCACCCTAATGCCTGCTACTTCGGATGAGAAGGTTTTGGATTCAAGCTCCTCGACATCCACCGCAGTCTTACCAGAAAAATTGGCTATTCTTGTGACGTAAAAAATTGACTAGAGGTAATCTTATGATGTCTTGTTGTTAGGGGACCTGACTCTAAACTTTAGAAGCACGGGCTAATTCTATGCGAGAGAAAATGTTTGTCGTGTATCCAGAGTGGGTTTGTGTGTGTTTGTGCATCGTGTACAGGAAACTACTGTAAACTATTAGAATTTTAAGTATAGAAATGTTGTTTTATTCCTAAATAAAGGGAGAATTTTAGGTTGTGACACAGACCATGTATATTGCGATCCCTCTCGATGAGCTTTTGAACTCAAGGATGAGAAGAAAGTAGAAGAAACCCTTCCATCTAATAAAATTTAATTCATTCTTTGATTCTTAGGTTAAAACATGCAAAAACTCATGAAAGACAAACAAATGCAGCTGGAAATTGTAGCGAGAAATAAACTTCCTTGTGGAACGGATCATGATTACCAAATCCGAACTGCCCACGGAGCTACGTGTGCTTACAACTACAAGATATTTGGAAAAGATATTTGGAAAAGATTATTCCAATCAGTTAACTCACAAGTCACAAGTTGTATTGTTATTGTGCCATGTAGGTGATATATCCCGGAAGTTGATTTGTTATTGTATCAATAAGGTGATATAAATCTTTAGGTTATGGAATTAACATGTAGAGAAATTTGGATAAGATTTTTGGTGATAGTTTACTTATGAGTTGTATTATTAAAAATTAAAGAACTATGAAGGTGATGATGGGTCAAAGGTTTTCTGGTACATTACAGAACTCTAAACCATTTCAGATATTGATAATTGTGTATTAATCAATGTTATTGAATGTATCTATATATACTTGTTGGATGTCATAACTGCAAGAAATCTTTTAACATATTGACTGCAATGGGTTAAACTAAAGGTTAATATCCAATTCAAATTTAAAGTTGAAATTTGTTGAAAATTTTACAAAAATCAAACTTTAATTGCGTAAAATGAATACCAATAATTTAAGAAGATTGTTAAAAATGTTTCCAAACAACCCATTGTTGGGTCGTTTGCAGCTAAAAAAATGTTGCCACAACCCACCGGTAGGTCATACTGCAATAAATGTGTTAAGCATTAAACAAAAGAGTAATTGCCTATATAGTATTGGATAAAGAAGTAACATTGTATTTCTCCTTCTATCAGAACTATCAAAGCATGATTTTACTGCCCCATATATATATGTAAAAATCCATAGTTGTTTTGAGTCATTTGCAACAGATTATGAAAGGAGAAATATTTTATTATATACTTTCATCTATTTTAGTACATATAAAGCTATGAAAGTTCAAGTCATATAGTCTTAAATCAACAGAAATAGTGTAACCAAAAGAAATTAAGATCACAGATATTTTTTTCTAGTTATTCAGAGTTGTGTTTGATATACAATGCTCACATTCACTGCCATACATTTTATCTTATTATTTTTGAGAAATAAACAAGTAACTCGACCTTTGTTTCAATCTCATACATTATTCTATCTTTATGTAAGATAATTTTGCGTCTCTTAAACGCATAAATGTGTGGCAGCCATTTATAATCTGTATAAAATGATGTTACTGAGTATCAAAACTATACAAAGATTTGAAACTTGCAAAAGAAAATTTTGTATGAAATTATAAAATTTGAAGAAATTTCAACATCATTTTTCAATCATCATCATGTTCTTATAAATTTTACTGCATGTTTCAGGCATGAAAGGAAATAAACTTCAACATGTTGGCAGCACTGCATCACCTTTGTTTTGTTTACAAAGTTCTCTGTTTGTGAACGGTAGTAAGCATTGTTGCTTCGCTCAAATCTGTTTCAAAGAAACCAAACTTACCCCAGTAGATAATTTTCTGACTCTTTGTAATGACATTCAAATTTAATTGTTCTGTATTTTACTTTCTTCTTTTCATGTCTTATGATTTACTTCCAGTTATAAATTTGTGTTGAAATACTTACGGTACTGAATTTTCTGAACTTTTGTGCTGTTTGACTCTATAATGTTCTATATTTCCCTTTCGTCTTTTTTATTCATTGGTACAAATTAATTTTGTCTTATTTGGCTAAAGTTAATTGGATTTACTAATTCATCAGAGAGATGCAACTGTTATTCCTATGGAAGCCAGTATGTTCAGGGAAGAATGTAGGATTTACAGCAGGAGGTTAGACCTTCTTTTCTGGAAATAAAATGTATATTCCTTGTTAATTACCATAGTTTTTTGGTTTTCTTCTTCCCTATTTCTCAGCACTTGTACTCTTCTTTAATTTTTATTGTGTTTTTTAAACTGATTTTCACATCTTACTGTTTTTATGCTCAGGAGATTCAACATAGGAATATATGTGGTGTAAATATTCTTGTTCCCTTTACTCAGTACAAAACAGGGTTTTTCTTTTTCTGCTCTTTAAAACACTTTTGTTATGGCTGGAAAGGCTTGAACTAACTCATCTAATCTTTTTTTTGTGTTGTGTGGTGCTTGTGATTTGACTAGAATTTCACTATTGCTTCATGTTGAATTTGTATCTTATCCATTAATTAATATTCTTACACTCTTTTACAGATTCTCATCTTTGGTGCTCATTTTTGTGGACACCCATTGTATAGTAACTGAATAACCAGGAAGAAAAAACCCTTGCAGGTAAGGCCATCGTTTTTTACGTTAAATTCTGAGTTCTGCTACTCCTGGTTAGTGCAAATATGGTAAGATTTTTCTCTGTGGTAGGATGACTGTTGCAGTGAAAATTACATTCTTTCAAGTGTGTGTGCATTGATTTTCTTAATTGAAGGATTTGAAAGACTTATTTGCTTCAATGTTAAGAGACAAGTTAATAATAAATATCAGTGAAAGTTTTAATAAGTTATAGGTTTCTCAACTAGCAGTAATTAAACTAATAATGAAGTTATATTAATTTTAAAAGATAACCTCTGATTTGTGTAATTGTTATTTTAATATCTTTGCATGACTGAATTAAATTTAATATTGATTGCTTTGAATCTCTCATCCCAGTGATTTTCCTCAATTCTCTGTAGGTACATCTGAGTAACTAGTTGAAGAGATCTCTTGTGTAATGGAAAATTTCCTACAATTAATGCATCAGTAACTTGGGAATCAAATCACAGATGGGAGTAGTTATGTATTTCATTTGCTTCAATCTTGATTTCTTAAATGCTTAATGGTTTTGATACCTGGTGCCACCAAGAAAGGTTTTGCTGATATATTTCATGGGAACTCTTGTCTTGAACAGCTTGTGAATGTGCTACATAAGTTATTTTTCTATGGATAAATATGCAGTGGGCTTGTTAAAAAGTCTCATTTGTCAGACTGACTGTGAAATAAGATGTCATGGGTGGTAAATTTTTTAGAGAAAAGATGAGCAACTTCCTTTGAATTGTGTAACATAAAAAACTTAAACAGAAAAATATTCTCAGTTTAACTGAAATGTTCCCCCCAGTTACAGCCAAAATCTCTTATAATGATGAAAAAAACCACACTGCCTATCATAATTTTGAACTACTGGTTACTAAGTCTGTTGTTATAGGAACCAAGCCATAAACTAGCTTTAACTCTTTACTCTCCTCATTTTTAATCATTGTTATGTTATTAAAATCTTAGAATCGCTGTTTGTTGATTGGCATTGTCTTTATGATGCCATCAGGATTGTGAGCCTGAAGGAATGCATGGGGATCTAATTTGGTGAATTTTATGTATTAGTGATTATGGGAGTTATGTTTAAAGTCCACCGGAACACTAAATGGTAAGAGCCCTAGAAGTTGCTATATTTTTTGCTTTAGTTTAGGTACCTACCAAAAGCTTAGCAGAATAACTGTCTCTAGAAAAACAAAAGTTTTCAGTACTTTTCCTACATCTCATTTTGTATGTTTTATCACCTTGGTAAACAAACTATTGTCTCTATCTACTTATTTGCCTGGTTACCTTAGAGTTCTGAACCATAACATTTTTTGCAGACAGTTCCTGTTCATTGGTTACTGAGGCCTGAACCGACGTGCGAAAATGATGCTATCATCCAGCTGGACTGCGAGTGATGGGTTCAACCTCAATGATGGTGTGGAAGTTTGTTCTGAGGTGCCCTCTTTGCTGCAAGACCTGCTGCTTGAGAACAAGTCTTTTGTCCTGATACCTGATGCTCAGTGCTGGAGTCTTCCCTGCAGTTTAACCTTTCAGAGCTCTCCGTGTACCAGCTCTAAGAATGTTGTTCCGGATCATGTTAAAGTCATCTTGTCCATAACTCTCGTGTCAGAGTCCAGGCTCGTGGAAATCTTTGTTGGGGATCATGAAGAATACTTTGAAAGTTTCAGTGGCCAAGTAGTTCAGAGTTTTCCTGATTCCATCGTTTGTAAAACTGACATTCTTCTTTCAAAACCAAAAAAGAAAGTGAAGTTGCTGTTGAAAAATCTTTTTGATCCAGAGTCAGTGATGGTGTATGGTATATTTGCTAAGGTTGAGGAATTAAGTCCTGAAAGCTCAGATTGTTCTAGTTTCTCTAGGTTTTCAAGTTCACATCTAAACTCACTGTTGGCAGACAGGAGCTTGAATTTGTCTGAAAGTGCTCAGGCTTTAAAAAGACTGGTTGAGCAGTACAATGATAATGTAGATAATAATGCTGCAACGTCTATTGGTAGCCTCATGCCTTTCTTGAACATGAGTATTGCCCATGCCAGAACTCCCAGAAAGTTTGTCTCACAGGCTGGTGCTGTTGGTGGTATTGACATGGACCAGCAGAATATTGGTCATAGTGAAAGATGTGAGAATGCAAGTGAACCTCTTATAGTGGATGTGAAGAAGGGAAACAATTTTGCCGAACCTAATGTTACTGATTCCAAAGAACTTAATGGGAATTCCTTATGTGAGAAGAGTAATGAGGTACCTTGTCGTAAGCGATCAAGTGCCTTGAAGAATCAGTTGAACATGAATCTTAGTAGCTCATTAAGTCCTGAATCAGCCCAGCTACTTGACCTTTTTCTGAAGGAAAACAAATCAAGTTTTTCGGATTACCTGCTAAGAAACAAATCATCAGAATTGACCTCAGGGGAACAGAATCTTGCCTCACAATCAGACAAGTCTTCACTTGTAGCTGCGCTTTCTCATTTTGTATCTACTGAGCCTACTGCATTCAATGGACAGACTTGCGATGCTGAGGGTGACTCAACTCATTCACTCACCACGGAAACTAAACAAGTAATGAATGGCCATTCTCAAGAAAAGGACTGCACACCATGCCCACATTCTCCGCCTAAACTTGGTACAACTGAAAATGCAGCTGCGCCCACGTGTGTTCTACCACCCTCTATAAAATGCCAGTCGGGTTGTGCGTGCCACCAGCTGGAGAAAATTATGGACGAGAAGTTAGAAAAGTTTGAGGCTAGAATTGAATTGCTGATCAACCGAAAATTAGATGAGTGCGTCACCAAAATATTGCATATTCTACCTTTATCAAGCAGTGAGAAGCTTTCTCTTGGTTGTGTTTAACTAGTGCCAGTTGCATCAGTACTTAAAACTTATGTGTTAATGGAATTACTATTGGTCTCAAAAATTTCCTAATTTTCTGATAGCAATGATTGAAATCTTTTCAAAGCAGGGGTGGCGATGCTGAGTTGAATATGAGATTGACATGTTATGCTGTAATAAGTAATGTTGTTGACCAATCATGCTTAATAATTTTATTTGACTTATTTTTGGTTTATTCTAGCCTTAGCATGCGAGTGTTTTATTTCAATATATGTTGTTATTGTTTTTTTAATTGAAATGTTGAGAATAGGAGCGTGATGAAGACAGCTTTGCATAATTTAATAAGCTTGAGCTGAAGCATTAGTGCTGAAATGTGAATATTGAGTGATTTTGTTAACACTTTGACTGCGACGTGAGCCACCGGTGGTCACTGAGGGAGTTTCAGTAATGCTGCTGACTGACCAGTAGTCACAAACTCAAATTTAATAAATACTAAATCAAAATTAAATGAAAATACTATCCAGTTAATGTTTCCTATTTTCAACATTGATTTGTAAAATTGACTTTAAATTTGAGTTGAACATTAAATTTCAGTTTGGCCTGCCGCAGTTAAAGTGGTAAAAATTATGACACCGAGTTAACAATTTCTGCGTGGAATTTTTTCTACACGATCGATGGCCCTGGCATGGCGGAAATACTTACGTGTCTTAGAATCATATATCAGAATGCATCGTGCGCAGGTAGAGGAAAAGCTCCTACCTGAAATGTTTATGTACTCTGTGGTGCTTATTGCCATCCATGCCACACTCCTCATGATTGAGGAGCAGCCTGCTTCGGGTCCATGCACGGTTTTCTCCGATTCCAAAGCCGCTCTCCAGTCGCTGAAGTCCTACAACTCCACACATCCAACAATTTCTGAAATAATGTCAAGCCTGTTGAGACTTGCAGGCTCTTCAAAACTTGTAACGCTATGCTGGGTACCTGGCTATGTTGATGTGCGTGGCAACGATCAGGCAGACGAGTTAGCGCGATGTGCTGCAACCTCTGCTGCTGACCCAACAAATACCTGAGTACCCGCCTGAAATTACCACCCTGGAATTAAAGTTGCATTAACACGTCAAGTGCGGAGGGTTAACCTGAAGTTCAAAATCCAACTCAAATTTAGGGTCAAATGTGGTAAGAAAGTTTGAAAATAGCAAACATTAACTAGATAATGCATTCATTTAGTATTTATAAAAGTTTAGTTAGTGACTGCTGGTCGGTCAGCAGCATTATGAAAATCCCCTCCATGACCACTGGTGGGTCACGTCGCACTTAAAGTTATGTCCGCAATGCGCATGCTGCGTCAGCAAAATGTGTTGTGTTCCACTTCTCTCTCGGTATAAATTAGGGTGCGACGCTCGAGGCGTTGCATAGTGTCATACCCACCAGTTCTCCGGTGTATCTCTATCTTCTGGACAGCATAAAGTGTTGGCCCAACTTTGGCAGCAGAAGTGAGTAAATATCCATGACAAGCTGCGCAAGATTAAGAACATCGTCCAAGCCTGGCGTTCTTCAGCCGGAACCGCCGCTTGGAAGTCCTATGTTGATTGATGATTGGTCACACCCGCCTCACCCATGGCCATTTAATGGAGCGTCGCCCAGCCCCTCTTTGCGGTCGCTGCAGCATGTATTGGCTGACTGCCTTCGTTTTTTCAACGTTCAATCCCGTCATTACAGGATGCTGACTCTGATTTGGTCTTACGTAAAATGTTGGTAGAACCTACTCGAGAACCTTTTTGATCATGAGTGACTTATTGGCTATCTTTCTGACTCAACTCTTTTGAACAAATAATATTACCCCTGGATACTGAGAACTTCGAAATTATAGCGTCATATATTTTTTATAAATTCATTTCTAGTAGTACAGTTCTTTGAGTCAATTTTTTGTCAACAATTTTTATTATAAATGTGTTATTTAATTAATTGTTATATAAGCAAAGACGTCCGATGCGATATAGGTCTTGAATTTGAAGCTCTAGTAACCTTCTTACGAACTACTACTACTACTACTACTACTCCTCAGAAACAGAATTTTCTCTATTGTGAAAATAATACCTTATTTCCTGTTCATCCCCCTCAGGGGGATACAAATATTGTATCTATGGGAATTAGCGCTCCCAGGGGGGCAATGTGAGGGCCCGAGCTAAAGGTTAGGTGGGCTTCCTTTTGTTGAAATAGAATAGGTTTTTGTTTTGTTACGGACCAACTTTTTTTCGGTTCACTGCTGTCCTGATTTTTCAACACCTACTACTTTTTTCTTCAACTTTGATCTTGTTTCATGAACTTCTTTCTCACTTTCTGTTTCTGTGCCCTCTCTGCATAGATTCCACGTTCCCTTTACTCCATACTTAATGGTGCCTTCTTCCTTCCTCTCTTTGGATATCAGTTGTTGAGGATAGGGAGGCTTAAACTAACTAATAATCTAATAATCTTCCTGTTCATCAGTTAATATTTACTCTATATTTCTAGCGAATGTACCACTGTACTGTGATAAGAATTTGTAATGCCAAATTGTGAGCGCCGGTGTAATTATATTTTTATGCACTGCTCTCCCTTAAGAGGTGTACCATTATTGTATCTATGGACAAAATCACTCGGGGGGGAAAATGTGAGGTCTCGAGCTGAGTCCGCGAGGCTCTCGTTTTTTTCATTGGTGGAAAATGCATTTTTTTTGTTCGCTACAATCCTATTTTTCAACGCCTAGCTACTTTTTTCACCTTCTATTTTGTTCCATAGCCTACTCTCCTAGCTGTCTGCTCCAATGCACTGGTAGTCTGTTGTGGGAACATATCTTATGCATAAATTTCACGTTCTCCAAACTCATTAATTGGTGCCTTCATCCTTCCTTCTTTGGAACGCCTCTGTTGCGTTTAAGGATGCTTAAACTATTTCGTCTAATTTTAAAAAGTTGGAAACTCCATTCAGTAACTTCATGGACGCCTGTTATTGCGATTCAAGTTTTATTGGACTTTCTTATTGATTGTAGTGACTGCAGTTTTGTTGTGCAGTGACGTTCTTCAATGTAGCAGATAAAAACCTTGAAATCATAGATTCGAAGTAAGCAAATTCGCTTGTTGGTAATGTTTTGCCAGGCTCTTCGAGATTTTTTTGTAAATTTTGTAATCGTTTTTGTGGCTGCGATAATTCTGTTCTTAATCATTTGTGAATCAGATTGTGAGATTAATTTTCGAAATGCTTAATAATCCTACTTAGAGTTCTCAATTGTGTCATTATTTGTACATCAAATGTGACCCTGATGTTAATAAGTGTCAAATTACAACAAGAAGGAAACAAAGGTTAAAATTTATTTATTTATTGTACCAGCCAACGTCAAACTACTACAAATAAAATCGTAATTCTCACCCATCAAACCATGAATTTCTCCTGCAGAGGAAGAAGCCTCTCCTCCATACGCACCCACACTCCTTTATGGCTTGACTGACGCTAGGGAAGATATCACAGGCATATATGGAACTTATCTAAGCAAAATAGTCCTTTATAATAAAAGCGCGTGCGTACGACAACCTCTCGTTCAACACGCATTTTTTTCTGCGGGTTAGATAGCAGTAACAGAGCATCTTTGTTCAAAGAAATTTTATGCCTACCCGTTTTAACTCGCAGGGGTAATCTCCGTTTCAAAGGCGGTGTAGAAATCTTGCAGAAAACTTCATGCTTGGCTGTCTTTACGTGCGGTGTTGATCGAGAGGCTGTCGTCCGTCGTAAGTAAACTGCCGCGTACATCAAATACATCGCATAACAAGCCAAGTGTAACGTAAATATAAAGCAGAATACACCGGCAACGACTAATGCCAAAAATGCATCTGAACCGTAAGCAAATATAAACAATATATTGCATTTTAATATATGTACTTTAATAACTGATTAAAAATAGATTAAAACTGTTTCAAAGTAACTAGCAAAGACGGTAACGATAAAAAAAATAGCTTGTGGCTAGAATATTAAAATGTTGCATAACTCAGTACAATCGCTAGCACAACACACGAACGCCAGATTATGCTTGTGCATGTGATTGTGTGTATACACGGGATGTTGCTGTCCATTTATGCCTTTGTAGGGTACATATTGCAAGAGCTCACAAGTTCCAACACAATTCGAAATGCAATTAAAAACAACACTATATTCAATTTTGAAGGATGTTTTCTGTAACTTGGAAGCCCGTAATAAACCCTCTTACTTCAGGCTCACAAAAGCACCCTGATTCGAAAACTGAGTTGTGCTCGTCATGTAGACAACTGCGTCAACCCATCCAGTAAATGGCATTTATATATGTACATAGCCCTCCGTCTCACACCCAGGTAATACAAAGCAGCGCAAGAGCTGCCGCAGAACCACTACAAATTACGGCGGCGGCTCATTTTTAAAAGAACTGACCAATACCGTTAGTTCTGTTTACAGTCATTTTCAGCCCAAGAGCAATGCCGCTAGTATGCACATTTTGGACCCATAAGCAATGCTGTACGTTGAGAATGCACATTTTCAACAAATTAGCTATGTTGTAAGTTGAGTTCACACATTTTCACCCCAAGGAAAAAGCAGTAGGTTGAGTGTGTACACTTCCGACCGATGAACAATGCTGAACGTTGAGTACGGATATTTTCAATGGATAAGCTTTGCTATAGGTTGTGTATACACATTTTTAAACCACGATTCATTCCTTTGGATTTACCCACTAACAATTTCAACCTATTTATAAGAGTTGCCTGTTATTTAAACGCATAATATAAGAGGAAAAGATTAGAATTACCGTCCCTGGTGACAGAAATACGAGCCAAAACTGAGGGATATTTCGAATTAGGGCAGCTCTTGAACTGTGACCACCTCCGCAGAGTTTAATCGTGTCAAGTTTTTTGCGCTAAAAACTACCCAAAGCAAAGACAGGTAAAAACGTCAATCACTTGAGCAATTGCTTGTAATTTACAGCTAACAATTTAATAGACACTTGAGTACTTCAGACAATATCGCACACTGAATTTACTCACCAGTACGTAACATTAGGGCCATTTTTTTGGTTGTATTTATAGGACTTCGAACAATTCCCTTAACATTTAACCAAACATAATTAAAACTACTGCTTACCTCCGAAATACCCACATTTCCCAACCATGAAATACAATTTTGGAGCTGCAGAACAACGCAAGCGACAATTATTTTGACATGCAACAAAGTTAGACAAGCAACAAAATTGGACAAAAACATATTCTGTCCAATTGTTCGTCTTCAGAGTTTTTTTGGCAAAGAAGGTAA
Source organism: Platorchestia sp. MABIK (assembly GCA_014220935.1). Classification (NCBI taxonomy): domain Eukaryota; kingdom Metazoa; phylum Arthropoda; class Malacostraca; order Amphipoda; family Talitridae; genus Platorchestia; species Platorchestia sp. MABIK. The sequence goes on along the minus strand of JACJUY010005678.1, from coordinate 45,786 downwards.
TACCCTGCAATGAAGAGCCGTCATTCTCAACTGTAGACATCAACGGTGTGTGGTGAGCTGGGGGATCCATTCCCCGACATGCCCACCCCCGAGGACGGGGAAGAACAAGGACTGACTACAGGTACTGTCCCGCTGGGGGGATAGGTCGGGACGCGAATGGTGGGACACTTGTGACGTTGAGGTAGAGAAGACTCAGGAGCACCTATCGTGTCGTATCGAAGGTCGATTTGTTCGTGTTCGAAAGGATGTGCTACCACCCTGCTCTCCAGCTCCACGATCCCGAGAGCAGGAGTAGAGATTTTATGATGCACATTTCCCGCTAAGGCTGTGGATTCTTCAGGTTTGGGAAAGGAGTAGTCGACTAGTTCTGATGCCTCGTGCGTAGCTTTGCTAATGCGGCTTGTAGTGAACTTGGGATAGGCTGAAAAATTGGCTTCTCTCAGCAGGTGACTCACGTCAATTGTGTCGGCAGCTATGGACGCTGTGGTGTCGTCTGCAATAGCGTCACATTCAACTGGAACGTCACTGCTTGCATTTGAAAGGGTGCTGGCGCCACTGACCCCACAGGATGTTTCCAAAGAACCTCCACCAGGTATCATCAATTTAGCGCTTTGCTCTGAGTAGGTTTGAGTGAGATTCAACGGAGATGCGTCTTTCAAACAACTAACACTACTACTACCACTACTCATAGATACCAAACTATGACATGCACTACTGAGCGAAGTAAGACTCGTAGGTTCGACGCTAGTACCCTGTTGAGCGACGGGCAAGTTATCACAAATGTTGGAGGGAATCGTGGAGGAGGTAGGCGGAGGGACGGTGGAGGGAGAGTTTGAACAGGACAGAAGGAAGGGGCCCCGGCTCCCGCCCAAAGAGAGGTCCAGGGCGCAGTTGGGAGCCTGCTTCGACTCCGCAACCCTGAGAGCTTCTTTCACTGCACTCCGGTACGGACCTCGCTTCTTCTTTGAGTAGCGTTGCTGGCAGACATAGCATAGAGTTATTTTAGGGCAATGGGTGATCTTAAGTTATTTTTTAGGGCAATAAGTGATCTTGAGTTACTTTAGAGCAATAGGTGATCATGAGTTATTTTATTGCATCAGGTGATCTAGAGTTTTTTATTGCATCGGGTGATCTACAGTTATTTTAGAACAATAGGTGATCTTGAGTCACTTTTGTACAACACACAATGCATCATTGACGTAGCCTGACTACATAAGGTACACACTTGAATGAGTGTGAACACACAACCAAAAGCCTAACCTATGCAAAAGAAGTGATTAGCAAGTATACAAGAGAGTGAAGCAGTAAGTAAAGTTTCATCTCTAAACAAAAAGCTTGAACGCTCACTCATTGGAAGTTATAGACGGAAGCAAACCATGTATTTCAGACAATGTACACAGGGTCCGCAACACAATGGCATACTTCTGGACATCTTGACCACACAAGTTGCTCGCTCTCTTTAACTCGTTGACTCCGATTGTGCAGTTGCTTACGGTCAGTTTGGTTAGGCTAGAAGCCGTTTGAAAAACCGGCTTTTCTGCTCTAATACATTTTTAACCTTTTTGAAAAGTGTAAAGAATACACTTGAACACCTTACACTTGAAAAGTGTAAAGAATACCATAATGTGTTACTTTTTACTCTGAAATTTATTTCGGAAAAGGTAGAAAGATAGTTGAAATGTTATTCGCATATTAAGGCACGTAAATGAGCAATTTACCTAGTGGGACGCATGTGAACCACTTCGAAGTCAACGTGTTAAATGACAAAAGTGACACATGTTCTGTCCAATTGGCTGCGTAACTAAGCAAAAGCGTGATTGATAGTCATGTTCACACGATTCATTCTGTATCATTGAGTAGTGGTCAAAGCATTAATAAAAATCATTTCATTTTTAAAGTAACTGTGCACGAGTTTGCTCAGTTTATCATATCAAGCTCAAACAAAAACAACGCTGAAAATACATTTTTATGCCCTAGAAATGAAGCAATAAGTAAGAGGACATCTTTAGCCCCATTCTCACCTTGAAGCCCAGAATGAAGGGCCGGAGACTGGCTGGGTGGAGCGTGGAGGTGGTGGCGCTCCCGTACCAGCTCACTTGCGCCTCAAAATCCTTGCGGTTGTCGACGTTCTTCTCAGTGCTGCTCAGGCAGTGATCGGAGGAGGACGTGCTGTCTGTCCTCGCGCCAATGTTCTGAGCCGAGATCACGTCACGGACGCGCAAATGTGTTACCTGGAGAAACAATGATGAACTGAACCAAACTTGGTGGAATGGAGCATCTGACATGGAAAAATTGTAATGATTAAGGGAAGCGAACGAATTTTGCCATGAATTTTTTGAAAAATGAAAAAAAATACTTTCGCAGGGAAATAAGCTTTCGGGTATTCACAGCATGTTTATGACATTCAAATAAACAGTTGTAGCCCTAAAAATTTTGAAATTTACCCATACCCCCCTCCCCTCTCCCCTCCCCCCCTCCATGGAAAATTCTTTAAAATTTCAATTTCTCAGCCAATATTGTACATAGAGACAAATGGTCTTATTTGTTCGATTCATAATCAAAATATCTACCATAACTAGTTAAGGTTTTTTGTTTTTCCTAAAAAAAGAAAAATTGACAACTATTTAAATATTAAAAACATAGTTTTTTTTTCTATGGACGATGAAAAAATTTCAAATCTACTTTTCAAAAAAACTCGCACTAGCATTTATTGTACTCACTTTGCTCTTTCCGATGCAAAAAAAATCTTCTCAATAGCTTCAAAACTGGAGGAGAAATTGCCCGTCAAAGTCTATGAACCACATTTTGAGTAAATGTCGGTCAATGTTACCAACACCATAATGCAGAGTACACAGTGTTTCCTTTGTATGATTTCATNTGCAAACTGCAGGGGGCCTCGAACGGTGTTTCCCTATGAAATATTCAAGAATTAAAAAGAAATACTTCCGGAGTGAAATAAGCTCTGAGGTGTTCACAGCATGTTTATAACATTCGAATAAACATTAATAACCCATTAAGTTTTAAGCATTTACCCACACCCCCTTCCCACACCCTCTTCCCCCCACCCAGAGGCCAATTTCATAAAATTTCATTTTCTCAGCCAATATTGTACATAGAGTCGATTAGTTTTTTTTTGTTCGATTCACAATGAACATATCTACAAATGTTCGAGCAAATGCAATTTGGGGGTAATTATGGGGGTTTGGGTTGCCAAAACGGGCCAAATGACGTTTCTACGTGATAGAGGGAGGGTTTATGAGCATTTTCAAGCACTAATCTCATTTTCAGTTTTGGGCCCCAAAAAACCGTTCGCTTCCCGTTCATACACATTCAATTAGGAATATTTCTTAATTATTTTAGATTCATACTAACTAAGCTAGAGGCATACCAACAGTAAACGCTGATTTTGCAACCGGAGAGACTGAATAATTCTTAAGGAAAACAATTTATGGTTACATTCAATCGTAAGAAAAAATAAGATATCCATGATTCACTGCTACTGTGAATTTATAATCGCATTCATTTTGCTGTCAATGATACTAAAGATTGGAAATTGTACAACTTGGTGCCAATTTATATTAAAGTGATTTTTTTCTAACACTAAACAATCAGTGTTTGAATTTATGTTAAAAAAATCATATCACTGCCCCATAAATAAAGGTAATTATAAGTTTTAAAATTTTTTCAATCTTTCCTGATACTATAAGACATAAAAAAGCAGTTATAAACTTGATGTGTAGCATAAATACTGAAATGCCTCAATAGATTCATTCAGCACAAATTTTTCATTAACTGTGATCCATTGAAGTCAGATATTTTGCTCTCTATGAATGTTCTCCCAAATGAAAGGTCTCTCAGACTCCAGAAACTGATCACAAATTAGGACTCCTGATCAGTCATGCGTACACACGCCCACACTGAGATTAATGAAGAAACACTGGCCAAGTAAAGCAGCAGTAAATTTCTGCCCACACCAAAGTAAATAAATGCTAGCATTGAAAATTCTGAACACTTAAATGCTTGTTGATACACGCGTTTCATGAAGAAATGCAAGCGCCTAATAATAAATGAGATTAGTGCCCAAAATGAGATTAATGAACAAATAAACATTAGCCAATTAAAGCAGCATTCAATTCTGGCCCATACTGAGATTAATGAAGAAACAAACACTAGCCAATTAAAGCAGCATTTAATTCTGGCCCACACTGAGAATAATAATGAAACGCAGATACATGGCGGTAAATTCTTGCCCACATTAATTAAAATCAATTTAGAAACACAAGCGCATATCAACAAATCTCCAACACCTCACCATGGCAGGCCACCATGGGAAGCCGAGGATCTTGGCCCAAACCACGTCCCCGACCGCCATGCTGAGCCAACCGTCCTCCAGCACCTCAAGGGGCAGTCTGCACACCAGCAGGTTGTTGTCGCCAGGTTTGGCAGGGGCCCTCACGTGGCAACACTCTATGTCTTGCCACTGGCACAAGTCCGGCAGAGGAGTGATGACGGAGGCGAGCGAAGGAGGGAATGCTGGCACGTCACACTGGTCATCGCTGGAGTCTCCCTCACCACCTCCTCTGCTTGGGTTGGAACTGAGAGACTCTCCTGAGGAGCGTCTCCTGCATAGCCTCTTCTCTCCTGCCGAGATTTTACTCGTGCTCTTTGATTGTGCGTAGCTTTTCTCGTCTAAGCTTCTACTGGAAAAGGAACAGCTGCTTTCTTCTGAGCTACAATCGCGAGTCACATACTCACAGCTATCACTTTTGATCCTCTTGATTGACAATGACAATTTTTGTTTGGGAGAGTTACTCCGAGAAGGATTGTCTGTTGAATTGGTATCTTTGGCAGCACAACCATCCAATAACACAGGCACAACTGGAGCATCAGAACATGATGATTTTCCAGGCTCAATACTGCATGGAGCCCCGTGTGCATCTTTGGTCTTGCGATCTCCTTTGTGCTTTTTCTTGTGTTTCACTTTATGCTTGTGTTTCTTGGACGGACCGCCGGATGTAAGTTGGGCATCACACGCGTTTTCTTTAGAAGACTGTTCCCACACTGAGCTGGAAACTGGAGGCTTTTCTTCACCTTTGCTGGAGGGCGAGAAGCAGTTTAGTCTAGCAGGCGAAGTGCCATTCCATCTCACAGGAGACGAGCTTCCAATTCTACCAGGCGATGAGAGGCTCAGCTTTGAGCCCATCTTCGATCCCAGTCTGTCACTTGGCCAGCATGAGCGACCAGGAGACAAACCTCCAAGTCTGAGGGGAGACATGCCACCATATCTGGGAGAGACTCCTCCCATTAATGAATATGAGGGACTCCCTCTAGACATGAGCAACTTCCTCTGAGCCTCTTTCTTGGCTCTCTTCAAGGCCTTCTTGGCAGCCTTGGCTGTGATGTCAGATTGTTTATTACTGTTAGCATCGCTGCCTTCAATGCTGGAGGATGGAGCAGCCGCTTCTGGCTTAGGAGGAATCTTCATGATAGTCCCTGTGCCATCTGGAGCTATGCAGATCTTGAGGAGAGGAGCAGGGTGCTTGGGAGTATCTGTATCTTCAGCCTCTTCCCCTGGAGGTAAATTACCTTCTTTCTCTTCAGGCTGGGATTCAGTCTCCTTTGTGGACGGATTGCTGCTCGTTTTGGAAGCCAGGGGGAGGATGGTTAACTTTGGTCCAGCTGGGGTCACCCTCACAGTGGTGTTGGCACACGACATCACAGTTGGTTCCTGCACACTGCTTACTTTATCAGGGGAAGGAGTGGAAGTGTTCAGAGAAGAGCTCGCAGTCTTGGAGAGCACCATCTTGGGTATGGTTTGGCGACAGCTCTGAGGGGCTTTTGAAGCCCTCTTCTTGCTGCTCTGTGACTGCTTCCCGCTTGTAGATAATGTAACTTTGGCTATTTTATTATTTACAGAAGAAAAACGCAACTTTGGAATCTGACCAGGAGTGTCTTCAACATGACTATTCTGTGTAGAATTCGAGACTAGATTTAGTACTGCATTGGCAAGGGATGTGCTCTTAACTTGCGGGTGAGTCTCTGGAGCCTGACTGGTACTCTGATCACCTCGCTTCCGTGACACACTATTTTTCAAATTGGTTCCTGCCGAACAAAGAGCACTTGCATTACAATTAGCAGTTTCAATTTCACTGGGCTTTAATTTCTTCAATTTAGGTATGAGAACTGAGTCACTGCCTAGATGTTCAAGCGGCCTTTTGCCACTGTTGTTAGAAGGATTTGAGTTTTGCTGCACAGTTCTGCGTGTTGCTCGGCCGCTACTAGAAGGTCGGGCATCTTTAGATTTGGAGGATGCATTTTTGTTCAAAACCTTATTAGTAGAAACACCCAAATTCACAGGATTTTCAGAGTTTTTTGCTGCAGTTTTGTTCTTTGCATTTAAACTCTGCTTATTGCTATTCCTCACACTTAACCCAGAACGAGTTTTACTATTCTGTGGAGTAGCAGTAGTGGCACTTGGGCTGCTACTTTTGTCTGACTTTTTAGCAACAGCTGCAACTTGCCCGGATTTTGACATGTTGGCACTTGGTGCTTTTGCAGCCGCATCAGGTGTGGGTGCTTTGTTGTCTCGAACTCGTTCATTTTTTTCATTGCACACTTGACGGCAGTTGGAGCACAGGACATGTCTGGGGCGCAACCGAACTGACGGACGGCCTGCTGGTTTGCTCTTGTTTAGCTGGCCATAGCTTGGTGGGACACTGCCTGCACCACTGTTGACGTCAGAGTCCGTGCAGAAATAAGAGTGACGCTGCTTTACCGAGTACAGCTTGTTGTTGGACAGGTCTGGAGGTGGTGGGTAGCCACCACTAGGAGGATAAATTCCACAAGGCAGGTGTCTGTGAACAAATAATGTAGATTTAAAATTTTGTTACTCTGCAAGTACTGAATAATTAGAGCTTGGTTCTTTAGAGGTTCACATAATTCTGCACTAAAAAATAAGTAAACTTCTGCGCAAAAATGGGATAAAGAGATATGGGCTAGAAAAAACAAGCATCAACAGTTTTTGTTGGTTAAGAGGAAAACTGATTTCAAAAGAAATAGGAGTAAACAATTAATGCCACTAGGTATGGCATGTTTTTTTTTCTAAATAACACTACAGAATGTACACATTCACAAGAGGTAGATAAAAAAAAATTGCTTGAAGTCAGTGGAGAAAATGAAAGAACATTGTTCAGGACAGGGTAACTCAGCTGAGATGCTAAGAGCAACAATGAACATTTTGTATCAATTCAACTTTAACTGAGGTTAGAAGAGAGGGCAAGTTTTTGGGTATAAAATGACAGTAACAATTCAAGTTACAAACCAAGAATAACTTCAATCATTTATGAAGGACTCAGTTTACTTTTGCACAGTATGAGTAATTGCCTGATAATGGGAACCCAATTCATAGGCTAAACTTTAAACTAAGATAAGCAACTTAGCACAACTTGGTTTATGATTTATTCAACATTTATCATTTATCAAAATCATTTACTTTAAAACCAATCATGAATTTTGGAGTTGGATTTTCAAACTTCTATTTCTATGGCAGTGGAACAGCTGAAAGTTTCAGTAATTCTGTCAATTTGCCTAAGCTATATGTGATTTTATGACAAAATTCTCAGGTTTGAGTATTTTCATGTAAAATATATCTTACTCTTTGCATATCAATGCATACCTTCTATTTGCAATAATTAAACATAATTCTGGCCAGAAACATGACTTAAGGGGAACGACTACCCAGAAATTGACAAATCAAGGAAATGACTGTAACGTTCTTTCTATGGAATTTAGATCTATGCTAACATATGTATGCTAATTTCATAGATCTAAATTCCATAGAAAAAAACGTTACAGTCATTTCCTTGATTCGTCAATATCTGGGTAGACGTTCCTCTTAACAAGATAGTCACGTAGATAGCAAAACTGTTACTGCCAGCAGTACAGCTAAAATGAAGTAGAGTGGTTAAAAATTTAGTCCAAGATTAATAAGGAATATTTTATAGCTAATCTTTGTCCAATTTTTTCAGCAGCCAAAATAAATGTCTGCAAAACACACTAGGATGTACAGCAGCCAAAATAAATATCTGCAAAACATACCAGGATGTACAGCAGCCAAAATAAATGACTGCAAAACATACCAGGATGTACTGCAGCCAAAATAAAAAATGCAAAACATATCAAATACATCAGGCTGTATGAACATCTAAAATTTAGACTACAGTCCATTGCATACAAATTATTACAGGAAGCTCAAGCAATGAATTCAACTAGAGAACTAAATCCAACTGTATAATCTAAAACTTACAAACATTCATTGAAGCTAATTCAAGTGCATGAAGGCACATACAATATTAATAATTATACAATTGAGAAAGGTGAATCTATGTTCTCGTTTATTTTCTTCAGTGCAACTTTAAGCTCGTAGAACACAGTAATGAGTAGCGTAGCACTGATACAAGTTGGTAAGGCAAGTTCCCTTCATACCTACAGATGCTAAACAAATACATTATTCTAGCTACTTGAATAAAATTTATTGCCTCAAGGTTTAATTACTACAAAAAAATGCTAAGCAAAAATAACTTGAACACAGCAAATGAAAAGGATTGAAAAAAAGGAATGCCATTTCAATGTCAATCAACAAGTATTTAACAGTTCAAAAGTTTCAATAATGGCATTTATAAACATACTATTTGTGGACCTTACAAAAACTTGCATAATATTGCTCACACGAATGACTTAGTTTACCTCTTCAATTTTAGGTAAAATTTCCATCATCACCCACTTCCCATGGTCTTACCAACTTTTCTTACAAGCATCTGAAATTTTTCCAAATTATCTACCACCATTTAAAATTCATTAAAATTGCATTTAGCTTTTTTATCGATGGTTTTCACAACATGGTTGGCCAATAAAATACTCCAATAACTGAATATTTCCAAGAAAGAATAATGAAATAACTTGTTTATCCCCAGCAATGTTCTGTTCAGTTATTCAAAATTTGGACTGTGAACAATAACAGCCTAATAAAATTCTGAACAATTTTGAGAATTTGCTCAACATGTAAAAAAGTAGATCTCTTCACATGCAATCAGCACAATTTTAATTGCATTTTGATGAATTTCAATGGTTTGTAGCATTGTGATGTCAAATCTCTTTGTACTTGTGGGTTATCTGTCACCACTCGTTTAGGGTAAAAAGTGTCTTTATGAGAAAAAGTTAAAATGTAATTGTTTTATGAATTTTGAATTGATGTTCTGGACACTGTGACTGGATTTTTCATGAGAGAAGGTATCCTTGTTGATTTATCTTTATTTCTAATGCAATTTATCTACTTTCCATGCAGTTTTGTTCTTTGCATTTAAACTCTGCTCAATATATCATGAATGTTTGCGACCTTCCTCTTCAGTTTTTGGAAGCTCCCAGATATTCATTTTAGCCTGAAACAAAACAAAAAATTAAAAATAATTCAATTAAACCAACCTAACCTTAACATCAAACAAAAAAAATGAAATAAAAGTGATGACAGATAACCAGCAAGTTATCTCTTTTCAGGCTTTTCTTAATTGAGCCACTGTGCATCAAATTAATTTCATACAGTACTCCCTTGCCATGCTGCAGTTGGCACTTTCCTCACTCTGTGAATCACAAGCTTTTTTTCAATTAAAATAGAATTCATACTTTATTGATATTAATAAGACATTAAATTAGAAAATCCAACAAAGGTTATCCTGCTTTAGCTATAAAGCCATTAAAAAATTATTTCATTGTTCTCTTCAATAAATCCTGTAAATATCCTAATTACAAAAATTAAGAATAGACAATAATGTTGTGAGAAAGGTTTTTAGGAGCACAAGGAAAGTTTATGAATGTGTCAAATATGCAAAAGGTTGTCATTTCATCTCAGCAAATTTTTAACTACTGTAGAAGGGTTTGGCAATGGAGCTTCTGTGACATTAAAAAAATACTGCATATTTACATGGAAATAAGGCATGGCATTTTGTGCATGCTATAGGTCAGAGAAACTACAGACTACAGTTCAAAGACTTTAAACCTTATAAAAACCTTAGATAACATTTAATTCACATGAGCTAACTCATCCTGGTGAAGATGAAATTTATATTACACTATTTAAAACATATGAAATGCATAGATATTTAATATAGTTTGTTTGCATAGATATATCGCTTTAATTTCTATGCAGCGCAGTTCTATATCCATAACACCAGAAGTGCTTCATTAACAGTAACTACATTTTGAAACACTTAATGTTTGCCAAGCAGGGTTGTGAGTGACAGGAAAGGTCTTGACTGGTGAAGATCAGGGACCAATATAAAGCAAGGAAAGTAATTTGGAACACACAAGATTTTTGAAATTCTTACAGGTCAATGATAAAACAGTAATATAGCAGTCGTAACTGGTTTTAGAAAAAAATGAATCAGTAATTTTAATTTTAATTTGCCCAACACTAAAGCTATTTAGCGCTAAATAGAATACGTAATGTAGAAAATAAGGATTTTCACATGCATCATGAAAGTGGGAAAATCAAACAAAACCCTTAGTAATAAAATGATATTAATAATAGAATCAAGATTATATAATATTTTTATAAAAATTTGTTGCTTTGCATAGCCATAAACTTGAACACATATATATAATTATTGAAAAAAGCAACAATTATAATTTGAATTACAATAAAACACATAACCACAACAATTTCAGTAAGCTTTCATTAAATGAAAACGCTGAAACTTCCAAAATATTTCTTATTTTTGCTCAACATCGTTTGAATGAAGAACTCATCAGAATTAGAAAAGACTTTTAGCTCTCCATAAGTACAGCTGTAAAATTATTATTACATAAACCTAAATTTTAAAGTATTAAATTCATGTTATACAATCGTCACATACTTTAGTGTTATTATCAATTTTAATACTTCTTTGTAATTCTTAATTTATTAGAGGAAAAATTATACAATTATTCATATTAACTTACCCTTTGGAAGAATCTAAAAGAACTCCTTGAAAATATTTCTGTTCATGTTCCACAGCAACCAATAAAATATCAGGCAGTGCTTGTAAAACAGTAACTAAAATTTTTGAACCACTCAAAACTGATACAATATTTACAGGATTTTGCTGCGCCATATTTGATTGAGTATATCAGCACAAATGCAGAATGTACTACTGATACGTCACTACGACGTTGAAAAAAATCGTAGGTTTATGCGCACGTGTAAAACGAGTCGTACATTGCTCAGGACCTTATTAAAATGCATAATGAATTAATTATATAAATTATAAATTTAGGCCACGCTTCAATCTTCGATTAATTTCCTTTTGTTTTATAATTGTTGTAGATAAGTGAAGGATGAACAACTTCTTCTCGATTGCAGTGTGTAAAAAACTATAATGTTACAACTATCCAAAATTTACTCTTTTGGGAAACATTATTTCTGATGTTTTGTGAAATAATTGAATAAATATATAAATTTTCAGGAACTTCTCATAAATAAGTTTTTTTCTTTTTGGTCACAAGTTGGTTTGTGGGGAACTATGCTAGATTGTATTTATGTATTTCAGAGCCTTATTTAGATCACTGTACGCGAATTTTCGCTTTATTATTGTATCTGTTTCCTAAATTTTATAAAATAAAAGTATAGCTTTATGGATAAATTGCCAGATTAAAGAAATAAAGACTTGGGAAAATAAATTTAAGATGCAACTGAGGATGTAAACTTATAATACATCATTCTTCGAATTAGTGAAGCAGACGAAATTCTTGTCCGTGAAACATGTATATATATGAAATATTCACTTTTTGCTACTATTTTCAATTCTGACTTATAGCATTTAAACTGAATGTATCAACAGATGTTAGAAACGCTTAACTTTCTGTATGGAGATATGTGTTCTTTGCATATCTGAGTGAATTGAAATTAACTCGGGTTTTGTCGTTACTCGTCAATCATCCATTGCATTCTAATAAGTAATTCAAGGCGTATTTTATTGAAGAGTTTGCCAGCTCTTAACCAGCGAGTATCTGTTGGTCAGCGGAGATGCTCATGTAAGAACAAACAAGGCGCTTTATTTTCAATGAAGCCTGATACATATCATCTTGTATATTGGTTTTTCAAATGCCTTATTAAATAACATCGGCATCTACGGATGCTTTATTTCCAATTGAAGCATGATACATATCACCTTTTACATTGGTTTTTCAAATGCCTTAGAACTAACATCAGGACGCCATGACGCTTTCCCCCGGTCAAAGACCGGTACCCATTTCTGACACCTGGGTAGAGAGGGGTATTGTGCTTAGAATTTTTCTCCTATACCCAACAGAGAAAACCGCCACCAGCGCCGAGACTCGAACCCGGGTCTCCCCGCACGGAGTCAGGTCCTATACAAACACGGCTATGGCTAACTAAATCACCACGCAGCGCTTGGATTCGAACCCTCGACACCTTTACGGAAGGGCGAGACCTTAACCACTCTGCCACAGCGAGCAGAGCGGAATAAGTTCGTCACACGTTGAGTGCGGGCTGCTATAGAATATAAAGTTGTACATGCCTTCATAATTACGTTTGAATTATGATGCACGGCATAAAAACATAAGTTAGATAAATAGTTTGAAAATTGTCTGTGAAAATTTTAGGTGATCAGGTTTCTCACGTTTTTCTTGCGAATTTAAATTTTTCATTAAATTTGGTTATTCTAGTCAAATTTATTGCCCAAATTACAAAAGAGGACTTCAGAATATGTATTATCAGTTTATCACTAGAAACAATGCGGTCGTTGGAGCAAGAGCATTTTATGCACAAATGAGGGTACACTATGTGATCTTGTAAAATTGCGAAAGCTGTCAGATTCGCATATGTGTATTATAATACTAGAAATAAATCCTATTTCAATATATATGAATGGCTCTTCAGACTCAGAACACAATGAATGCTTTTGTTTCAGTCCATATTGTGCTGTTGAAACATAACTATCAACTGAACTTAATTTTCTATCCCATTGCCGAAGGAAGGCAGCAGAATATTATTCTTGGGAACCACAGAGTTACTGATATTGGGTACCGATGAAACCAATTACGAAAGTAAAAAGTTGCGTCGAAATTTGTCACAAGTGAGCGCTAAATCCCATCTTACAACGAAGAGATCGTCTCCGACTGATAATCCACTAAATCACAATACACAGTTGGTAGCTTGCTTGGTGTGTTCGTCTCTCTGTGAAGCTCGTGGGTATTTACATAGGAGGAGTATTAAAGGCAATGTACTCGAATGATAAGAGGAGACCGGATAATTTATCTCACATCTGGAATCAAGTTTGATGTGCTTAACGACCGTATCTGTGATACGAGTTTCGCAACATAATTATATCCCGTCATTTATGACGAGCCGTGTACACTAATTTCCAAGATATAACCTACCGCTGTGCATTATTTCTTCAGACCAAGATCGGTTATTTAAAAAAAGATTATGAATGAATACTCGGGGCTACAACAGAAAATAACGTTTAGATTTCATGCGCGAGAGCGATATAGAGAACGAATAGAGATATAGAGAATGCATTATATACGTAGAGAACGCATATAATGAATATAGAGAACGCATTATATACGTAGCGAACGAATATAATGAATACAGAGAACGCATTTTAAATGCAGAAGAGGATGTCAAATTGTACAGAATCATTCCTTGTATTATAATTGTAGTTAAGATTCCTGTTCCTAATATACGTATTTATGAAAAATTTACATTCATTTAGAACTACTGTAAATAAATGTGTCAGTCGTTGGACTATACCACAACGGTTGGATAACACAACCGAGTAGCAAATTTTGGTTTGATTTAAGAGGAATCATTTTCTCCTGATAAGGATAGAGTGGAATCAATGCGCTGTAATAATATTGTATTATATTGTCAGAGCAGCACAAAGAAGTCATAGAAAAAATATTGAGCAGGAAACACGGTCTCGTATCACGCCTACGCTGAAAATATACAAAAGTTACTCAACCGCCACCAGTGGCTGGATTTTTAAGCCAATTACGTCTTTGCACCAGGACAGCCGGCTGCGTAAATTCTCCAATCGAACTGGCTACTTGTTGTTTTTTTGAGCAAAGTTTTCAAGTTTGAGCTTTACCTCGTAAATTAGGTACTGTAAGGGTTGTCAGATGCTCAGAAAAAACAGCATGTAGTGTAGCCAAGTCGGTAGAAGAGCTTACGCTTTCAGATGTACAACTACAACGATGAAAATGACTTGAAAATGCAGTTGTTCACGTAAATCTTTACGTCAGAGACGTTGACTTGACCAGCTCACCTGACCGGTCAGAGATCGTCACACACAGCATACAGCGACAAAATGAAGCAAGAGACTCACAGAGAATTATGTACAATTTCACAGACAATTATTTTCAGCCAGAGTTCGGTTTTGCAGAGAACAGCATAGAATAAAATCCCCTGTCTCAGACTAGAGAGCAACCGCAAATTGACGCAAACTCGTGCATTATTTTGAACTTTGTTTTCTTTTACGCACACACACAACGATTTCGGCCCTACATGGGCGTCGAAAATGACAATCACTCGCGAAGTTGGGAAGCATTTCAGTGCCCACCTCTAATCTCTTGAGCTATAAAGAACATCTTTTCGCCATACGTCTCATGGGAACGTCAATTTATTCGGAAAAATTGGTACAAGTTAACCATGAAGAGATTTTTGGTGAGCGCATCATTCAACGGGAACCCCAATTTATACGGATAAATAAGCCCCAAGTTATTACAAAGTGAGCCAAATATAGTCTTCATTGAATAATGTAGATGAAATTGTAATGCAATTTTGCATAAGTTGATGAGGCATAACTCGAAAATTGACCGCAGTTCCACTTTCAAGGGCGCAAAAAGAAATAAAGGCTATTTTCTAACCAAATGAAGCCAAACTTGCGATTTTGCAATAGGAAAGAACCCGAACACCAGCCCCAAGTGTGAGCCTTCGAACATCGGCAAAGAACCACAGCAGTAAACAATCCCGATCGTCTTCAGCGGCACAAAAGGAGTTGTTTTAACATCTAACAATACGTTCTAACCAAGTGGAGTAAAACTTGCGCTCCCGCAACGAGAAAAATACCGAACACCTGCCCCAGGAGTGGCATAGAGCGCTTCGAACATCGATGAGTGACAATGAACTAGTCAACACACACGGACGTCTCCAGTGCCACAAAATGAGTTGTTTGAACAGCTAACATCACGTCGACGACATTTCGGCTTCAAGCATAGCACCCACGAACAAGACATAAAAGTGACTGAAACAGACGACCATTGAAAAATGACCGGCTATACATATATAAGACATATATGCGACTGATACGGTAAACTCTCAAAAAAGTACAGACTTTTTTCAGTTTTTTGGAGATTCAGGTGGGGACATAACACGACTCGTGTGGCTACTGGCCCAGGTTGTGATGTTTCTAAATATAAATGAACATAGGAAACAAATTACTTCCTCCGCTTTAAAAAGGTTCTGAAAAGGGTCCGAATCCGCGAAAAATTTTTGGAAGTATCAAGAAAATCGTTCAAATTTTCCACTAAATGTGAAGTATCTAGAGCTTTCTAGCTCAACCGGTTATATTTTGATCATAAAACATCCCTGCTTCATTCGACTGTTCAGACATCTTTTGAAGCCACCCACCTACATATTTTGAGATTTAACGCAGGATAGTAATCGATGACTTTTAATATCAGGTAAGTCAGTTTAACCATATCTAAACATAACAAAGGTGTTCCCATGAGGGGAAGGAGGAAAGCCCCGTCTAGCGAGA
Source organism: Platorchestia sp. MABIK (assembly GCA_014220935.1). Taxonomy (NCBI): domain Eukaryota; kingdom Metazoa; phylum Arthropoda; class Malacostraca; order Amphipoda; family Talitridae; genus Platorchestia; species Platorchestia sp. MABIK. Next base: position 29,971 of record JACJUY010005678.1, on the reverse strand, counting down.
AATTAATGGAAAAGGTACGCACAATCTGTGCACAAGGTGTCTCTACACCCTGCTCAGAGAAACAGCATGGTAAAAAAAGTATGTGAAACATATTTATCGCTAATTCAAAAACAGTAGGAGATGAAAAAAGTCACCAGTGAAGCGAAAAACGATGGCCTACGACAAAATTAGTGACCTTCTCAATTTCAATAACAGGAAGGGGTACGTAACTTTCTGCTAGGGAACTCACGTCTTTCCCATAGGAGCACCATGACCGGAGTCTAAGGGAGACTAATCTTTTGATGGTTTATTGTCATCTCGGATCGAGAACATTTAATGTGACAAACGAACATAAAAACAAGAATCCGTAGACAGATGTGTTGCCGAAAAGTACTCCTATCGAGAGCAAATTTCCTGGAAAACAAGGCAGCTCCAAATATCGTTTTGCAGTCCTCCAGTACAACATACACCATCTCCCACAACGAAGTCGTAAACCTTTAACTGATAAGACAACACATAACACAAACAACACAGTTGTAACTCATTAACTATTACGACAACACATAATACCTCTCACAACGAAGTCGTAACTCACTAACTGATACGACAACATGAATTGATACAACATAACACCTCCCACAGTACAGTTAGATCGCATTAAGTGACAAAATGCATACCTCCCACAATACAGTTGGATCGTATTAAGTGACAAAATGCATACCTCCCACAATTAGGTTAGATCTCATTTAGTGGCAAAATGCATACCTCCCGCAATACAGTTGGATATCATTTACTGATAAGAATCAGACCGTTTAACGTGACTCACCACACGGCCATCACTTGAACAAAATCTCATAGTCCACAATGCGGGAGACAGTTAACTCGGTGTTACGATACAACAGAACTCGCCCTTTGTTGCACAAAATGTTTCATTCTGCCTTGCAGCTCGATGCACACGCAGTAGTGCAAATATCCTGTGTTTAGAGTGCTGACCTTCATTTTCTTCATAAAAATATTCTATTTTTATTTTAACAAAAGTTAAATTTTGGGAATTTTGTTTCTCCCAAGATATTCTTGCGGCTGAAGATGAGTGTTTACCTGAAACGTTCCATTTTCTCTGATGACCTTTTATTCATTTATCATTTCCCTTCTTTTTTGCGTTAAAAATTAGGAAGATTCCACCTTATATATTTTTTCTCGCGATCTGGTGACGCCGAACTCTGAAAATTGGAATGAAACGAATAAAGCTTTTCTACAAACGTAAATTGAGCTCGGATTTTCTCGACAAACTCTTTACGAGCTCCTTTTACTAGAAGACTCATTCCATGCACTACGTTATGATAGCTAGAAGCCAGACCTTGTTCTTACATCATGCACTGAACATGATCCAGCCAATCTGAATGCGCAAATGAAAGCAACAATATTACAACAACAGCTAATAGATCCATCAGTAATCCAAGTTAAATATTTAAATTGCAAAACGAATTCCTTAGAAATAAAACTATAAAATCTGTAAGAGAATTTTAATTTGTGCTCAACAATCCGTCTGTAACAGCGTACCAAACAGTGCGTGATGCTAGTCTATAAAAAGCTTCTTTCATATACCTACTTATCCTCACTAGCTTCTCTACCTGCCACAAGAGAACAAATATAAATATGCCAGTTCAAAGAATCTCTTCAGATATATTTCTGACGTGAAAAAGTTTCGTTAATGAATATTAAGTGATCTGGTACAGAAGTGCATCATTTTTAATTAATTTTTAGTGCAGCAGTGCATCACCTATCTCTGGTTTACGAACAGCCCCACACAAAGAGTAGGTAGAACAGAAAGTAACCAACCACAAGCCCACATGTCACCGTGGAAAATGAACACTTATGTTTAGGAATCAAGAACTGATTTATCCTGATCATGTGCGCTTTACTGCGATATTAATTTCTACGTTAGTTTCATGAGCAACAATGGCAGTGATCTTATTCAAATATTGCTTTAGAAGAAGTTGTCACATTCACACTTTTACGATGGTTGACATTTAACAGCGAGACTGTAAATGCTGTCGATGATCGTACAGTCTTTATCAACGACATGCTAAATTCTTCGAAACGTTTAATAAGAATATTCATTGATGAAACCCTTTGATAAAGCTTTCTATCATGCAAACGAAAACGTTACCCAGCATTCGTCCTTCGTTGAATTTGGAATAAGAAACAGATCCTGCAAAATTCTAGCTGAATTTGTATAGATGGAATTCACATCCTCGTTTACGAAAACATGGGTAAAGGTTTTCTATTGATTCTAATTAAGAAGCCAGCTACTCCACAACCATTAATACTGAAATCTAACTACTTTATTAGTCACCTAAAGACTCCCTAGCCCCAGCAAAATCAATCTCAAGAAAGCCAACAGAAGGAATCGTTTAGCTTAGACGGTAGAAAACGGGGAATTTAGTACAGAGTATGTTCACACATAGAATACCCTGCGCATAGAAAGAGCAAATTAGGAAGGAAGTGAAAAATCAATGAGATAACGAAAAAAGCATGAAAATTGAAATAAGAAAATTGGGCACGAAAGACAGAAGTCTCGAAGGCCTATCTGTAGCTGAGGTAACCTAAGAGTATCTTCCTTCGAGAAACAAGTCCCCATACCATAGTATAGACAAACCTAACTAACCAAAACTTATTAGCCGTCCTACGCCTCCTGAGGGGCATAACTGTTACTCTTTACACACTGATTAGATAATGTAAAAAACTCTCAACGACCTACAAATATTTTTCAAAGAATCTTGCCACCGACAGACATTAGAGCTAAGATAGTTAAGATAGAGATTCGTGGGCTGTTACAGGCATTCAACAAACTTACAGTAACGTAATTCAACTACTCGATCACAAATTAAAATCATTATTCTCTGCCTAATTATTATTGTCGACTAGGATATTACGAGACTATTCATAGATTACCGTTACGATTAATATGTACTGGTGTCGTAAATACAGCAAACAAATTAACACTAGCATTGCAATTAGAAACAAAAATTGAAACATTGCATCAAAACAGGTTGTGCTCGAGCAGAGAAAGTGTCATGGTTTTCTGTTTGATTCAATTCCAGCATATGATAGAAATAAAGCGAACAGAAAATCATGAACCAAGATTATATTGGTGGCAGCGGTGGGATTTTTTGATCTTGTTCAACTAACAAAACAGAATTTTGCTGGGGAGACACATATTCTTCGGAGTTGCCTGCACGGTGAGCGCATTAATAAACAATACAATAAGTCAATGCCCATCTACACTGGACCTTCGGTTCCTCAATTTACTCGAAATTATTAAAACTAAACGTGTTTGTATGCCATAGAAAACATTTATTTAAAAATAACGAAATATGAACATGCAGCAGAAATTCTGCAACGCTACTAATTTATAGCGTAAGATAACAACATAGAGAAGATACGCAAAGTTTGATACTACGAACTAATTCACTACACGATAAAAATACGACATTTACAATATTTTTCTATAAAATATGCTGGTACAGATAACGAAAGACAACGCTAACGTATTCAAAAACAAGAACATTACACTAAAATCATTAGATGGGCCTATGATGCTAAATAAGCAAACTGTCTACATTGAAGCTGCCTTTCACCAATGTCATTATCTACATGACGACATTATCTAGGTAATGTACTGGCATCATTTAGGAGACATTGGCATCATCTAGATTTTGACATCATCTAGGAGTGGCGATATCATCTAGAAGATACACTGGTATCATCTAGGAGTGGTGACATCATCTAGGTGAAGCGCTGGTATCAATCTAGGTAGCGCAGCTCTAAATTATATCTAGATGATATTTCCTGCCAATAACTATTGTAACCCCAACTACTATCGCCCATTCAATATTAATAACTTATTAATATTAATTAATTAAACTTATTAACATTAATAACTAATGTTAATAACTATTAATAACTTTAGTACCCCTCACCACCTTACCATTTCCTCACAGTATTCTTACTGCTATCATCCCCTTGTTTAGCTAATTGCAGTACGATACTTGTATTACACACACCACACAGTGTTTCTCGATGATACTCGGTGAAAAGTGATTTACGAGAAGAAGACTATACTAGTACGAAAGAAGAAACTTGGATAACAACAGTAACTTAGCCTTATCCAAGCAACAATAAATTTCGAGACCGATGACCATCACTAAAGTTTACTCTTCTCACACAATACTCATTTTTACAAATTCCATTAACCGTGATAATCCCGACAGAAAATTTTACATTGTGTTGAACATCGATTTTTTATTTGAAAATTTCATACCAACGTCACTGACGGAAACAATGATGATGACATGCGCACAAACGAATTCTAGAATGATTTAATTTTACCAGAACTGAACATTAATAGGTCATCTTTTTTTCAAAGTTGTGCCATCGAAAATTCTTTTGGTTGTTGGATCATAGAATAAGCGCAGTGAATAATGTCATTTGATATATGCTTCAAATAAATTGCACAGGGATATTGCAGCTATTCATTTAACTACTCTCTGGGAGACGACACGCGTTTTTGGGTCGACTGATGCCTCCAGAAATGCTACAGTAAAGAATCATACATCTATGGTACAAAACACTAACTTTCATCAGAAACTGAACAAGCAAGCGTGAATAAAGTTAACTGTTAATAAAGTCTGCCAGTATTTTCATAAAAATGAAAGCCGGCTTTGGATTTCCACCCAATAAAGATACACGAAAGTTGCATTATAACACATAAATTACAGTTAGATGAGGCCCAAAAGATCATCATTTCTTCTCTAAATTCGTTGAGTCCAGCATCGTTGAAGAGTTTGACAACATTTCAATAACTATACACAAGTTTTACTTCGCCTTCTGCAAAAGCACGACTCTGAACAGGGACAAAGTGCATGGAAGGTTATCTTGTGCTATAAACAGAAGATATTGGCTCGCTAGGCAGTAGCAGTATCTGGCACTTATGTCATCTATGAAGTCCGAAAACTATTGTCTTACAGTTTAAAAAATTGAGAGTTGACTGGAAGGTTATCCTGTGTTACAAACAGAAGTTATTTTAACTGGCACTTATGTCATCCAAAAAGTTAAAAAACTATTGTCTTACTGTTTTAAAAAATGAGACTTAACTGGAAGGTTATCCTGTGTTACAAACAGAAGTTATTGTAACTGGCACTTGTGTCATCCAAAAAGTTAAAAAACTATTGTCTTACTGTTTTAAAAAATGAGACTTGACTACAAGGTTATCCTGTGTTACAAACAGAAGTTATTGTAACTGGCACATATGTCATCCAAGAAGTTGGAAAACTACTGTCCTACTATTTAAAAAAAAAATGAAAGTTGACACAGCAGGGAATACGGCGCATTCTGAGACGTCTCTATAAACGTGAACTAACACTCATCCACCATCAATGAGACAAGAAGACAATTGCTGATACTGACAACCCGTAGCTGATATTGTAGCTGATACTTAAAAGACCCGTTCAAGATTTCATGTTAGACGCGTAGGAAACGTGTACTAAGCTCGCAAATATATAAAGAGTCACCAAGGCAAACTTGAGAGCCAGTGAAGTGATCAAAGGTTGACTTAGAAATGAACACATCGCTCTTCAAAATATGACCTAAAGCGGACACTCAATTCCTAACGGTGACTTTTTCGATACCATTGGCGACCATCTTGTACCATACTAGCAGCCATCTTGAATCCCACTGTCAGCCTTCTTAGACCCTAGTGACGGCCATCTTGGACTCCAATGGCGGCCATCTAGAACCCCACTGTCACCCATCTTGTATCTCACTGTCAGCCATCTTGAAACCCGTCATCTATCTTAGATTCCAGAGGCAGATCCCATAGGCAGCCATTTCGGACGACAGCGACGGATAACAAAAGCCTCACAACTAGACATTTAATCCTCCCGCGACAGAAGGAGTCTCAGAGGCAAGTAATGCGAGCCACGGCCTCTGAGGGCGTATGTCAAGTGGGCTCAGGAGCCTCAGCACGGGCGGCTCTCTGGAGAGCCGTGACCCACTTGTAACAGTCCTCTTTGGACGGAGCTAGGAAAAAGTATTGTTTCTTGGAGTAGTGGAGCTTGAAAGCTCGGTCCCGCTCCTTCTCAGACACGCCTTCCCCTCTGCCACCCGCGAGCTGCGTGACTGTGTACCCTGGAAGCGGAGTCGCCGTCACCGCCGTCGTATCCTCGGAGCTGCTGAAGGAGTACAGGACGAAGTCCGAGTGGAGAGCGAAGAAGCGTTCTTGCCATCCCTTGCGGGGGGTGGTCCGCAGCAGCAACGGTCCTTTGAGCACGGCACCTTGCGCCCCTGCTGATACCTCCAACACGCCTCTCGTGCGGTACACCAATTCCGGCCCCTCTATGCTGGAGAGACGCGATGATCCTCCGCTGCTTCCACTGTCCCTCGCGCTATCCCCAGCAGGAGGGCACAGCCCCTGTAGTTGGGGGTGACAATCTCGACAAACCTTGACGGTGCGACCACCTTCACATGGAAGGCTTGCCTTGTGGCTGCAACATTTGCCGCACAGGACGTTCCCACAAGCTCGACAGTGGTGCTTTCGACGCACCATTGAGAAAGAAGCACCGCAGCTCATGCAGCTGTTGACCCCCTCTACGGGTAGCAGCACAGGGGCCTCAACCCCTAACACACCATTTTTAGATTCTCCCCCTCCTCCACTTTCCTCGCCCCGTCGAAGAGAACTCCTCCTACGGTACGTGTCTTCGATCGCCAGAAACAGAGCAGCGAGCCAAGACTCTTTCTCTTCCAACGTCTGCGTATAGAGCTCGACGGTCTTGTCAGTGTCCCGGATGTAAAAAGTGTTGGCCGTCTCCAGGTTGTCCCCTTCAACAACCTGTAAGTTGTTGACGCTGTAGCGCGCCCGTAACCGATGAGGGGGACCGTGGATGACTCTTCCACCCAGTCGAGGCGAACACAACAACAGCAGGTCACTCAGAAGGTACAGATACCGCTCCTGATGATCGCCTGAGCGTGCTGATATCTTGCCCACCTTGCCCTGCTTGATGAGGGTGCGAGTAGGCGACACAAGGTCCACACATCCGCTGATCCGTTCTTGTAACGACAACAGCGTCTCGAATTCGTCTATCTTGCGTATGGCGTCGTTGGCGTGGCTTGCGGCGGTCGCTACAAGGTGCAGAGCCTTGGCAGTGTCAGGACGGTCTGGGTGGTTCGTGGGCAGCTTCCTGAGGTAGTCCCTGAGGAGCAACTCATATCGAGGTATACGTTGCACTGGGCAAAGCATGTGGTGTTGCAGTGTAAGACCTCCGCAGCTCTCGAGACGATGTATATCCGCCATGATGGCGGCGAACTTGGCGCACTTGGCTTGACACGAGTTGATGAGGTCGATGGCGCGATCGAAGTTGCGCACGTACTCCGTGTACATTTTGAGGAACGGTGCCAGGGTTGTCATAATGTCGCCAATGCGGGGGCACTCTTCCCATGCGGCCAGCCGGTCCCGCAACTGCGGCAGCAAAAAGTCGTGGTGCAACTTGTAGATGCTCTTCACATTCGAGAACATCACCGGCAGATGTTCCGCAGGAAACATGGGCCGCGCTCGGTTCTCCTGGTCTACTCGGAACTGGAACTCTTGGTCTATGAGGTGCAGAATACGCACGTATGATTCCTCAGTGTGCAGAAGCTCCAGAGCAATACGATAGGCTTTCGATCGCGTCTGGACTCCATTGACTTGGCTTTCCTCAGCATCCCCCGGAGACAGCACTCCCTCGACATCATCTTTTTTCGTCTCTTCCGAGTCCTTAGCTTTCCCGTCACCGTCTTCGGAGCTTTTGGCTGAACTGCCTGTGTTGGTGTCGCCTTGGTCTCCTACACTTCTTCCAGACGTTCTTTGGGAGTCGAACGCTCTCTCAGGCTGGTGCTGACGTTGCTGAGCCTTCAATTGATCTTCTAATTGGTCTTCTAGCTGTTGCTGCTGCTGTTTCTGTCGTTGTTGTTGTTGTTGCTGCTGTTGTTGTCGTTGTTGCTGCTGTTGTTGTTGTCGAAGTTCCTGCTGGTGACGAATGTCCGAGAGACGAAGGGATGGTGTGAACTCGGGACACGTGGTCGAGGATGCCAGGGGAGGAGGTTCTTCGGAAGAGTCTGGAAAAATGAACAGGTTGAGATACCTGTTGGGAACTTGAATGATAAAAAATCAAGAGTGTAAAGTGATGATTTAAATAATTCAAAACATTTCTCGCAATATTTGTGAATAAATACGAAATAGAATGTCCGTAATAGGTTGATATTAATTTGGTACATGATACAATGATAGGATGTAAACAGAAGCAAATAATAATTCTGTTAGCTTATAGCTCCCTGAGGGTTTGATGAATACCAGTCTGTATAAGTTAGTTAATAAAAAAAAATAAGACATATTTAGATTTTCTTCAGAAAATATCACTAAGTAGAAAATACTCAACGCCGCAAAACTCACTTGGATACCGATTAGTCTCGTGGTCTTCGGTGAGGACTGAAGGCGTAAAGAAAATTATTGGACAGTCATTCGAAATTAGCATGCAATACTAATTTGGAATACATCGTAATTTATTATACTCGTAACACGACTGGCGCCAGACTGCCAGTATAACAAATTTTTAGGAAATATTCTCCGCATGATACTTTATCCAAAATACGTGCTCGAATTTTAATTCGTCTATAAATTTGGGAGATATTACTTGCATGATATTGTATCCAACGTACCTGCTGGAATTTTAAATTCATCCATGAATTTGGAAAATATTCTTTGCGTAATAGTGTATCCAAACTACGTGCTGGAATTTTAAATTGATTCACAAATTTTGTAAATATTCTTCGCATGATAGTGTATCCAATACACGTGCTGAAATTTTAAATTGGTTCACAAATTTCGTAAATATTCTTCGCATGATAGTGTATCCAAAATACATGTAAGAATTTTAAATTGACCCGAACGTTATTTGTCGTTGAAACTGCGCGAGTAATTCTGCGGCATTTCTTCTCTAAAGATGTTGAATTTCTCCTTATTCTAAACGACAGGGAACGAACGGTTCTTACCTCGGGAATGAGAATCCCTGCAAGCGTAGCTATGGCGATGACTATCTCTACTGGTGGATCGATTCCTGGTAGATGAAGCGTCTCTAATGGAGACGGTGTAGAGGTCTTTGGTAGATCCCGAGGGAGTGTAGGGGTCTTTGGCAGATCCCGAGGGAGTGTAGGAGTCTTTGGTGGACGCAGAGGAAGTGTAGGGGTCTTTGGTAGATGCAGAGGAAGTGTAGAGGTCTTTGGCAGATCTCGAGGGAGTGTAGGGGTCTTTGGCACATCCCGAGGGAGTGTAGAGGTCTTTGGCAGATGCGGAGTCTTTCGATGCCGTAATATTAGGGTCTCGAGTAAGACGTCCTCTCGAGCTGTCCAAAGAAAGGACGTCTCTGGAAGCAAGAGCAGGCCTAGATCTGCAAGCGTGGTCAAAACTGGCCCCTTTCCTCGGCGACGCAGAACCGGACCTCAAGATAGAAGACTGGAAACCAGCTCCGCTGGAGGTAAAAGACGAGGACGCGCACACGCCTCCATACGACGATGAAAAGCTGGAGATGAAATCTGATCTTCTGGACGAAGAAGACGAAGGTGCTGTGGGAGTGGAGTGGTCGTCTTCGTCCTCTTCGCTCTCTGTCTCGCTGACGCCGTCGCTGTAGGCATGCGAGTAGAAATGGGCTTCTCTTCTCACCCTGCCGAGAGACGCGACAGAAACCAAGGTCAGGCATTGCTGGAAATGTATCGATGGGAAATGGAAAATGCCGAGCTGAAAGAAAAGGGATCAGAGTACAACACATGTTTAGCTGGGGAAGGAAAACGTCTCGCGCAAAGCACACGTGGTGATTTTTCATGACAATAAATTTTGAGTTGGGAATCGTAGTCTAATACCCCTCAGTAGCTTTTAAAAATACTGCTGACTGATCTAAAGTCTACAGACAAAACTATACATTACGAGTTAAATTCATTAAAATTATGAAAGATATTCAAGATCCGTGGTGCTTCCGCAGTAACCGGAGTTTTTGAAATTGTCCTGGTTATGCTTGGGATTTTCAAATCCCACGTCCCTCACCCCATGATGAGTTGGCCAGGTCGTTGCGGCACAGGAAAGGCCGGTGATCCCTGCCGAGGGACACATAACAAGGAAGACCTTGTCCACGCTCGTCGTACCCGCGGCGGGCAGTCGCTTTCTGGCCGTTGAGACGCGTTCTCAGTGAGGAGTTTTTCAGTCGCCCTTCGTTTGAGGGTCGACTCGAGGCCTTCGGCGCGTTTGAGGTCTTCGGCAAACGCTTTCCTCAGCAGATCCCCCAGCTGACCCAGGCTCTGGCACTGATCAAGGCTTAGATCGGCTCTGCTTGATGCTTTTGATGCCACGATCGTATCTTCGTCGCTGTCTTCTTCCGTTGTCCCAGTCACTACACTGGTCCTAGAACCCGTTGATGTTACTCCTGAATAAAATCCCTTTGTGTTTACCGTGGTATCTTCAGAAATGGTGGAGTCAGAGGCTGTTGAATTCATGTTTTCTAGGGAGTTTGTCATGGAATTTTCAGATGAGTTTGTGAGGTAGATTTTAACTGAGCGTGAAGCAATTTCTTCGCAGGGTTTCTCACCTGTGATGTCACTAAACTTCCTCCTACACAAACTTTCAGATTCAGACACAGCCGTGTTTTCGCATGAGTTACTAGAGGTGGTTAAATCATTGTAGAGTTCTGAAGACTTCGATTCAATTGAACTATTTTTGAAATTATTTAATAATTGTACATTTGAATCACTATCTTTACCGCCAGCATGATGAGTTTTAATCTTCAGGTCAAAATTCGAAGGTCGATCCACATGGGACATCTCAGACACCTTTACTTCGTTGGATTTACAAGAACTTATGGGAAACTCCGTTTCTAAGTGAGGATTTTTCACGTCTTCAAGGAGCGTTCGGTTACTTTCTTCGATAAGTCTCCCAGTCCCAGGTCTGTTCTTCTCGAGCGTTGCAACACCACTCGCCGATTTCTTCTTAGGAATGTAGATTTCTTCTGCATGCCCAGAACGAGCAACCACCTCAGAAGTATTTGTGATGTCATCAGGCTTGAGGAGTCCAGCCGATGTGCAAGGCTTCTCAAGAATGTCAACTTCTTCTTCATGCCTAAAACGAGCAACGTTTGTGATGTCATCAGGCTTGTGGAGACCATGATTCTGAGGCTCAGTGATGTCAGTCTCCTTGAAGAAGCAAGGGAAACATCCTCGGATCAGGCTCCAAAAACTCGCTATGATGGCAGACAAGCGTCCTGTCCTTTTAGGCTGAGGTAAGTCATGGTTTGCTTCGTCCGTCATCCCGGACCCCGCAGAAACACAGCAGCAGAAACGCTGGAAATTTTGTTCACTGAATGAAATGCGGCATCACACAAACTGAAAGTATTTCTAATTCAGTGAACTGCAGAGTGAACGATATATTGAACTGGAAATCCTTCCAGAAAGTCTTCCCTAACACCGATGTAAAAAACCTGGATTTTTTTCTCTGGATGAAATACAATAGCACAAAACTGAAAATATTCTCAATAGAGTGAACTGAAGAGTGAACCATACAGTGAAGTAAAAATCTTTCCAATAGAAAATCTTCCAAGAAGCAAAGTAAAAAAACTAGAAATCTTTTCACTGAATGAAACCCAGTAACAGAAAAGCTGAAAACTTTTTTACCGAATGAAAAATAGCAAAGGAACTGAAAATATTCCTAATGGAGTGAATTGAAGCACTGAAGAGTGAACAATTTAGTGAACTGGAAATCTTTCTAATATAAAATCTTCACAACAGCAAAGTAAAAACCTAGAAATCTTTCACGGAATGAAACACATTAGCAGAAAAGCTGGAAGTCTCATGAGGTTCAAACCTAATGCCACGAGAGGTCAAGACCTAAGGGCAGTAGGGACAGAGACCTAAAGGCAGTAGAGGCAAGGACCTAAGGGCAGTAGAGGCAGTGATCTAAGGGCAGTAGAGGCAGGGACCTAAGGGCAGTAGGGATAGAGACCTAAGGGCAGTAGGGACAGAGACCAAAGGGCAGTAGAGGCAGGGACCTAAGAGCAGCAGGAACAGAGACCTAAGGGCAGTAGAGGCAGAAACCTAAGGGCACGCCTGTTTGTACAAAATGATGAAAACATTCTTTCATGGGAGAGGGAGATTTTTTACCCCATGTGGAAAGATATTTATGGCACTTCTTAAAAAGATATTTATGGCACTTCTTAAAGGAATACACAGAAAAGAAAACGAATTTCTGCTTGTTTTTTTTTTGCCAGTTTCAAACAACCAGAGAAGAGTTCTCTCAATTGTGCAAACTCTCATAGAAACACCAAGTCACAAACAGTCGTGAAAATCTAACTGTGAAATAAATCAAAGTGCTCTATTAAATCAAAGATCCGGAAGCATATTGTTGGTTTTGAAAATACTCGGATCTGTGCAGCTCAAAAAAAATTTGAACTTTGATTTACCCTTTAACCCTACCAGAATCCTGCACCAATTTTTTGTAATTTCTGAATCCACCGCTGTACCTAACTTCCGGTATTTTACTTAGGACGTGAAAGAATACTTCACAAACAAAAAATAACTAACCAATCGTGGACAAATATTATAGTTAGCCATTGTAAATATCTGCCTCTGTGTGTTGGAATCGATTTTGAGTGGTTTAGCGGATAAAAATAACCAGCCGACCACCCAAAAATAACCAACAAACCGGCTAAAAATAACCAACCCATCAGCTCAAAATAACGAACCAATCGTGGCCAAACCTCATGGTTGTCCATGGCAAATGCCTGCCCCCGTGTGTTGGAATTGACTTAGAGTGGATTGACGTTGAACAGTTCGGTTCAGCGTACGTCTAACAGGGTTAGATCGTTCACAATGAACAGAGACTGTGCTAGGTGTTCGATGAAATTTCTAACACTTCGAACAGATGGGCATCACAAACTCCCTATGCCTATATGAGCGATTGCAGCCTGAGGTTTTCAGCAGGGGCGTTTTGAGATACCGTTAGAGGCCATGTACATATCGAACGGGCATTTCAGCTACCCTTCTTGTTAACACTCTGACTACGACGTGAGCTACCGGTAGTCACTCAGGGATTTTCAGATTGTTGCTAACCAACCAGCAGTCACAAACTCAATTTTCATAAATGCATAATGAAAACTAAAAGAAGGCACGATCTATAAAATGTTTGGGATTTTCAAAATTGATCTCTAAAGTTAACTCTAATTTGAGTCAAATATTGAGCTTCAGTTTGACATGCCGCAATTAACGTTGTAAGTTGCCCGAATACCGTATTTAATGCTTTCTTTACGCACACAACACTACGTGCAATTATCCAGCGAGACATTATTTTACAGCGCTACACACATATGTACTGTATATATATAGGAATACAGGAAAGGTTTTGTACATTAGTATGCGACGGCGCACAGTGCTCAGATAAGTAAGTATACAACGGTATACAAGCATATATATATATGAGAAGACCCTCGTAGATATCACTATTCAAGCAAGTTACAACGGTACACAAAATGAAACAATGGTACTCTCTTGCATAGCAGTACTCAGGTAAGTACATGGCATATTGCCGGAGTAAAAGCAATAGTTCACCAGCAGATGAGGGTACCCTCTTGTCTACATGTATAAGCAATAGCACTAAGTATATGAGGGTAGGTACCCTTCTATATGGCGGTATACTCAGGTAAGCAGTTACACAAAACAGCACAGAGGTACACAGCGCCACACAGAAACACCAGACACACACAACACACACAGCACACAACACTCCTAAGGATAGGACCGGACGCGACAGATAAACTGCAGCGATAGCGTCATCTTCACCTATTTATGCTTCCATTCATCTGCTTCTATAGCTGAGAACAGGAGGGACAGAAGCCTAAGGGCAGGAGGCATAGATACTCAAGGATAGGAGGGACAGAAGCCTAAGGGCAGGTGTGATAGATACCTAAGGGCTTGAGGGACAGAGACCAAAGGACGTGAGGTTCAAACCTAAGACCACGAGAGGTCAAGAACTAAGGGCAGTAGAGGCAAGGACCTAAGGGAAATAGAGGCAAGGACCTAAGGGCAGTAGAGGCAAGGACCTAAGAGCAGTAGAGGCAAGGACCTAAGGGCACTCACGCAGAGGGCCCGCAGCTGCTGACGGCGTAGGAGGTCCTGCTGCGGGCGAGGGCGTAGTACGGGCCCTCCCCGCCCTGCTTGGGGGCGTCCTGTGGTGGGGGCCGCTGCTCCTCCCCCCCCTTCCCCTTCTCGCCCCCGCCGCCCCTGCCCTCCCCATCCTCCTCATCGTCGCTCATCTCGACCTCGATGCTGATGATACGGCCCTCCCCAGAGCTGGGCGTGGGGAACCTGGGGATTAGGTTATGAGTCAAACTTAAGTTTGCTAGCACAATAAAGGTGTTCCAAAGAGAGGAAGGAAAAAGAGGCCATTTAATTTGGAGTTTAGGAAGCGCTGTAATAAGATAGCTTAACCTAAGCACAATAAAGGTGTTCCAAAGAGAGGAAGCAAGAAGGGACCATTAAAGATGGATTAAGGGAACGTGGAATTGATGCACTAGATATGTTTACACACAAGATTCTCGCGTGTAGAAACAGGAAGTGAAGAAAGAAGTTATGAAGCCAGATAAAAGTTGAATAAGAAAATAGTAAAAGCTGAAAAAGAGGACAGCAATGAACCGGAAAAACTGGTCGGTAACGAAAGAAAAAACCATTATTTATCAACACAAGAAAGGCCTATCGAACCTTGGCCTATGGACCTAGGACCTCACATTTTCCCCTAGGGAAAGAGGAAAGAAAGAGGTCGAAATTTCACGACTAAGTGTCGTCGTATGAATAGAAGCTTTCGCTAGCATAAATGTTAAAAAATGATGAACTCTTCTGAAACAATTTGCCTCCAACGTAAAGAAGGGACACTGGAAGATTAAATCCCTCAGTCACTGAAGTCCTTCTACTGATTGCAAGCCATTTTCAACTCAAGAACAATTTTTAATTCGAGAACAATTTTCAACTCGAGAACAATTTTTAATTCGAGAACAATTTTCAACTCGAGAACAATTTTTAATTCAAGAACAATTTTTAATTCGAGAACAATTTTTAATTCGAGAACAATTTTCAACTCGAGAACAATTTTTAATTCGAGAACAATTTTTAACTTGAGAGCAATTGAAAAATTTTCAGCTTGAGAAGATCTATAGACAATTTTTCAAACACATCCAGTTGGAAAAATTTTAACTCAAAAGCTATTTTCAACTTGAAAATAATTTTTAACTGGAATACAATTTATAACTCGCAAACAATTTTCAACTAGAGAACAATTTATAACCAGAAAACCATTTTCAACCTGAAAACAGTTTTCAACTCGAGAACAAATTTCAAGTCGAAAACGATTTTTTTCATATAATTTAGATTAAATTGGGGAAATACCTGGGGAAGCTCTGTCCGAGGGGCTGGTGTAGGGAGAACCTCCCCCCGGGGTGACTGGGGAATAAAGGGACCCCAAACCCCGTGAACCTGGACCAGGGATCTCCGGTCATCCCTAACTGATCCCGAGTCATCCCCATCTGCCGTCTGAAGGCGGGTAGCTGAAATGGGGAGGGCGGGGACAGCGGCGACGCCGGCAACTCCCCATGACGCAGCCTCACGTCCAGGGGATCTGAGCCAAACCCCGTGGGGGGAGGAATGTGAGGGAGTAGCTTCCCCTCCGAGATGTATGAGGGGTGGGAGTGGCGAGCTGTGACGGAGGGCATTGGAGGGAAGGAGGGAGCGTGTTGGGGGAGTTCACTCCCCATTCCCTTCTTCCTCACGCTGCTGGCATGCCATATATGCACGCAGAGGTGGGAAGCGAGCTAATCCCCAGTGGGAAGCGGGAGTGATCTGCAACAGAAATGAATGTCGTGGCATCTGTTATGGTTTTGGGATCACAGAACGCTAAGTCAGAATTTTTTTGTTTATATTCCTGTTATCACAACCACGGCTCTTACAACCACCACAACCACCTCCATTACAACCACCTCAACCACAGTCACTACAACCACCGCCATTACAACCACCACAACCACCTCCATTACAACCACCTCAACCACAGTCACTACAACCACCGCCATTACAACCACCGCTATTGCAACCACCACAACCACCTCCATAACAACCACCACAACCACCGCCATAACAACCATTACCGCCATTACAACCACCACAACCACCACCATAACAACCACCACAACCACCACCATAACAACCATTACCGCCATTACAACCACCACAACCACCGTCATAACAACCATTACCGCCATTACAACCACCGCATTAAAAATTTAGCACACGAAGTGCGTTACAACCAATTGGGTTTTAAATACTTCTAAATATAAATGTCTTAAATTGAGGGGCAAGGGTGAAAATAGATAAGGAAAGTTTAACACGGAAGTCAAGATGAAACCAGTTTGATGATTTTTCCTTAGCAACAATTTGATAAACTCGGATTCTTTCAATGATACACCTACGATAATTTTGTAATTCGATAAACTCGCATTATTTCGATGATAAAAATTAGATTTTTTGTTATCTTTTCGTCGTGATAATTTTACCACCTTTCACTGTTTTCACGCATGAACAGCGTAGCAGTAAAATCAATCCGACTAATCAAATTTATCAAGTTACAATTAAACAATACCAATACTAACAACATTCCAGAAAAATAGCAACAACATCGTTGATAACATCAATAGCGGATATACGAAGACTCCCAAAATTATAAACAAACGAGAGACGACAACAAGACAACAAGACGTCCCTTGTTAACTAGTTAACAAGAGACGACTCTAGTTATAAATAAACAAGAGACGATTAACTAAAAAGAGACTACTAACTAAAAAGAGGAGACTAAAATTAAAAATAGATAAATCCAATTGTCCGTGACAATCACCACAGCAAATGAGGATACAGTTCCTTCCTAACAGGTGCAGGTCTGTATGTATCCTACACACAGGGACCGGCAGGAGCTGCAGACATCCTTAAGGATATGCCTGTCCCCCCACCCCCTCTATCGGCCCCCCTGCCCCCCCCCCCCACGGCCGTATTGACCCGCTCTGAACCCCCCCCTCTGGGAGTGATTACCGGCCACACCTGCACACAGCTGGTGTGTGTGTGCACGTGTTGTGTATGTGTGTGTGTACGTGTATGTGTGTGCGTGTGTGTGTGTTTACGTCTTTGTGTGAGTGTTCGTTTATATGTATGTGTACGTGTATGTTTGCAGTACGCTGGGAAGTACTTACTAAAGAGCTCAGTAATATATATGTGTGTGTGTGTGTACGTGAATGTGTGTGCGTGTGTACGTGTATATGTTTACGTTTATGTGTGTGCGTACGTGTGTGTTGTATACGTGTGTGTGTGTGTGTATCTGTGCGCTTACGTGTATGTGTGTAGAACACTGCGAAGTACTTACTAAAGAGCTTAGTAATACATATATGTATATATGTGTGTGTGTGTCTGTGTACGTGTACAACACACTGGGAAGCACTTACGTCATCGTCAGCCAATCAGGAGCCAGGTTTTCAAATAACTGACCTCACTGCAGCGGTACAGCCGACAGCGTAAGTGCGCCTGCCACCCTGGCTGCGCTACGCGCTGTATTGCGTCACAATGTCCCGCGTGTGAGTGTTGCCAACAATCAGGCAATTAAGGTGGTCAAGGTTTTTCATTCAGCGAGTCCAAGTTTCAGTGTTGTCCAGCATAATTAGGGAGTGAGATGTGCCAATTTCACAGTTGTACAATTTCACAGCTGTACAATTTCACAGCCATGCAATTTCACAGTTGTACAATTTCACAGCGATGCAATGTCACAGCTGTACAATTTCACAGCCATGCAATTTCACAGCTGTACAATTTCACAGCCATGCAATTTTACAGCTATGCAATTTCACAGCTATGCAATTTCACAGCCATGCAATTTCACAGCTGTACAATTTCACAGCTGTACAATTTTACAACCATGCAATATCTCAGCTATACATTTTTACAGCCATGCAATTTCACAGCTGTACAATTTCACAGCCATGCAATTTCACAGCTGTACAATTTTACAACCATGCAATTTCACAGCCATGCAATTTCACAGCTGTACAATTTCACAGTCATGCAATTTCACAGCTGTACAATTTCACAGCCATGCAATTTCACAGCTGTAAAATTTCACAGCCACGCAATTTCACAGCTATACATTTTCACAGCCATACAATTTCATAGCCAAGCAAGTTCACCCATGCACTAGTTGCATTATAACTATTTTTTAACTGTCTAAACACACCGGGAACAGCTCACGCGCACTTCCGCAGGATGGAACTGCGCTACAGAGGCTTCCTCTATCACTGGGATTATCTTCCTCTATCACTGGGGTTCCCAAGCTGGGGTTGGAATATCTTCCGGAGTTCCCAAGCTGGGGTTGGAATGTCTTCCTCTATCACTGGGGTTCCCAAGCTGGGGTTGGAATATCTTCCTCTATCACTGGGGTTCCCAAGCTGGGGTTGGAATATCTTCCTCTATCACTGGGGTTCCCAAGCTGGGGTTGGAATATCTTCCTCTATCACTGGGGTTCCCAAGCTGGGGTTGGGATATCTTCCTCTATCGTAGTGATGTGAGAGAGTGATCGATGGTGTACGAGAAACGTCCAAGTAAATGATAAGATATTGGCCTCAGGTCGGCAATGAATTTTCTTTAGAGGTGCGAGGCGAAAAAAACGTTGTGAATCCCTCCTCCATCATCAGACATCGATGACAGTCTAACCTTTTTGCAGGAACATGCATGTTTTTCGCCGCCCAAGCGATTTAATTCCTTGGGCGGCAAAAAACATGCATGCAGGCGGCGAAAAATTTAGAGTGGGATGACAGGAAATTGACGCGATCGGCGTCATTTTGACGTTCGTGTCATCGTGAGCGCTGGAATTATGCAAATTTCCGCTTGTCCAAAAAAGCGACGGATTTCCTGTTACTTTTATGCATTGGTTCTACATCTATTGTGAGCAGTAGCCCTGATGTGCTTTGTTCTTTTTTGCCATTGATGTGCTTACTTATTAGTCACTTGTTATTTTATTATTATTGTCATTACAGGGTGTCTACTGATATTTAATTTCCAAATTTTACTACTTTTTACTACTTTTTACTACCTTCAACAGCAAAAATTTACTACCTACTTTTTCATAAAGAATATTGTCCAAATGTTCAGATGTAAGTAATCGGCCTATAATGAGTAATTTGAGTCAGTTATATACGCAATACCACAGGTACAAAAAAGCTCCAAGTTTCTTAACACTAAATGGAGCCACCAAAGCTTAACTGCAAAAAAGTTACCTAAATTTCTAAGGTACCCCGTCCTAAATGAACTTCAACGAATGTTTGGCAAAGACCTTGTCTTAACATCTTTCAATTATGAGGACAACAGTTCATCATATGGAAGAAATAAACTGACTGGAAACTAGTAGAGTGTCAGATCCCTTAACAGCAGGGTAGAATATCAGGGAATTTTATTATGACCAAACACAATGGCACTTCGGAAATTTGAGTTTGTAAACTATTTCTATCATCCCTCACAATCTAAATCGGCACCCTAATTGCGATCAATAATGATAACAAATAGGTTGCTAACATGTCATATTACGGAACAAATCACGAAAATTTTATGTAACTTTTCTATGTATAGTAGAAGAATGAACTTTGATTAGATGAAGCATCACCATGCTCCTATGATGACATCCTGGAGGTAGATTAGATTATAGGTTAGTTTAAGCCTCCCTAACCACTACAAAAAAAAGTGTATCAAAGAGAGAAAGGAGGAAGGCACCATTTCGTGTGGATATTAGGGAATGTGGAATCTATGCAGAAGGAGCATAGAAACAGTAGGTTGGGAAAGATGTTCATGAAACAAGAAAAAAGTTGAAGAAAAAAGTAGTTGGCGCTAAAAAACAGGTCAGCAGTGAACCAAAAAAAGATGGTCCTTAACATAGCAAAAAATATTTTATTTCAACAAAAAGAAGGCCTACCTAACTCTCAGCTCGGGCTCTCACATCTTCCCCCTGGAAGCACTAATTCCCATAGATACAATAATTGTATCCTCCTGAGGGATACAATTATTGCATCCTGGAAGTAACTGAATTGCCATGACTGCCAAAAGGAACTTCAAATGAACTTAATTAACTCTCGTTCAAATGAATACACATTGTATTAAAAAATATTTTCATAGCAAAATTCTTTCAGTATTTGGACATAAATTAACGTCATTGGAAAGAGAAAACGTTTAGCTTTACGAAGAGGTAATTTTTTCATAAAAAACATTTATAGTTACAGTAAATCGTTGTTTCCCCACATCGAAGTGGACAGAATAAACTCCAGTCTTTTCAAAGTAAGATAACACTGCTTACAATCAATCTCAGGTCCAAAAAAACACTTTCAGGATATAAACGAACTGCGGAGAAGTTCCTTTGACGTCATTGCAATGTTTCTATCCTGCCGCAAAAACTTGGAGTGTGAGAATATTTGTCTTCGAATAAGAATTGGAAGGTTACATCAAGTTTATGATAATCAAGATTTTACCAGCCAAATGTATGACTTTGAATTAAACTTTATTCATTAGGAGGAATCGAAATGTAATAAGTTTGATTCAGGACTTACTCATCTGAAATTGAAGTAGGAGTCTCTAAAAGCTGGTTGAGAATGATTTTATTTCTGTGCTTACGTTTGTGAATAAAACTCTAATTTTTGAGTATCAGGTGCAAAAAAAGAACAATTATGCCAACTATGCGATATATCCCACGGGCAACTGCATCCGCTAAAGATGAAATCAAATGAAATGTAATAGTTATTTAGTGATGAGTACTGTTCAAAAGTTTTGGTTAGTTATTTAATGTTTATTCATAAAATTTAAAAGAAAAGTTCACAAGATGTTTTACATTAAAAGAATTGTAATTCACAATAAAACATAAATTATTTTACTTGACAAACGTATTTCAATCAAAGCCACTTGATACACTTCCACGAGAAAATTTGTAGCTAGGCTATTTCATTTTTCCCCAAATCGTTTATGTGATTATTTGATACGTAAGAAAAAAAGATGTCAAATGTCGACCTCCTAGTCGTAAATGCCCAATTTTTAAATCCTTATTTTATTTTCAATATTAATCCCTGATATCGCAAGTTCCTAAGCTTGTATTTCAATATGTAAGTGCGCACTAATAGAAGTGTTTTCAACAATGCATCGTCACTGGCATTACATTCTCAAATTTATATTTATACGATTTATGAAACCTCGATTACCGTATCAAAGTCGTATTTGTTAGTAATAAAATGGCTCAAATGAACCTTCCATCATAAAACAACTTGATAACTTTCAGATCAAACTGAATGAGAAGAAAAAGTGAACTTTTTTTACTGCCGTTTGCAAAAATTTTGGAACTTTTTCTATTTTGTGTCCTGCAATCCTAAAATTACACCCCGCTTTACATGAAAATTTCCCATAAACTGAGGCATATTTTTGATTATGGGAGAAATAAATTTAAAATAAAATCTTTATACTCTATTTACATGTGTAACATTACTTTAAAATTTTTCAGAGAAATATTCCACTTCAAATTTTTTACTACCCTGAGGCAAATTTTACTACTTTTTACTGCTTTTTTCACTACTTTCCAAATTTTACTACTTTTTACTACTTTTTACTACTTTACTACCTAGTAGACACCCTGCATTACCATTATGTATAATTTATGGTAGTAGTAGCAGTACGCCGAGGGGCTTGGTGATGTAATTTTAATTATTTTCCTTCTTACGTGCATCATCAGCATCTTAGCCTTGTTTTCATAGCTAAATGCGAAATTAATAACATCATGTTCTTGTTTTCATTGCTAAATGCGTAATTCTTAGCATCATATTTTGGCTTCATTACTAAATGCGAAATTAATAACATCATGTTCTTATTTCCATTGCTAAATGCGTAATTCTTAGCATCATATTTTGGTTTCATTACTAAATGCGAAATTAATAACATCATGTTCTTGTTTTCATTGCTAAATGCGCAATTATTAGCATCATATTCTGGTTTTCATTGCTAAATGCATCCTTAATAGCACCATATTCTTGTTTTCATCGCTAAATGAATTATTAAATAATCATATTCTCGTTTTCATTGCTAAATGCATTATTAATTCCATCATTTTCTCGTTTTCATAATTTTATTCATTAGTATCAATCACAATCTCGTTTTCGTTACTGCATATATCATGATCAACATAAGTTTGGCAGCTATTGTACCACAAGTGTGATGCGCTTAGGGGAACTTAGGGGAATCTCGAACTTAGGGGAACTCAGGAGAATTCGAACTTAGGGGAACTCAGGGGAACCTCGAACTTTTGGGAACTCAGGGGAACCTCGAACTTAGGGGAACTCAGGAGAATTCGAACCCAGGGGAACTCAGGGGAACTCTAACTTAGAGGAACTCAGGGGAACCTCGAACTTAGGAGAACTCAGGGGAACCTCGAACTTTGGGGAACTCAGGGGAACCTCGAACTTAGGGGAACTCAGGAGAATTCGAACTTAGGGGAACTCAGGGGAACTCTAACTTAGGGGAACTTAGGGGAGCTTAGGGGAACTACCCCATGCATGGAACACAACAATGAGCACTCGCTGATAGCGCTCGCTTTTGACCCGCTCATTTCGGCCGCCGCCTCTTAGATCTTGTCTGATGTTCAGCAGCTTTTGTTCCTGTCTGCGGCAAGAATTTGATCTATTCACGCGTCTTACGAGTGAAATGTAAATTGTGTTTTAGGGTAAGTGTGAAAATTTTTTGGGAGAGTATGGGGTAACGAATGAAATACAACACAAATTAAGTTCTAGAGTAAGTGTGAGAAGAATAATTAAGGGAAAGTTTTGAAGAAAACTTTGAGATAACGAATGAAATAGAATATAAATAATGTTCTAGGGTAAGTGTGAGAGCAATGAAGGAAAATTTCGAATGGAAAGCATAGGGTAACAAACGAATTACAGTACAAGTAATGTTCTAGGGTAAGTGTGCGGAATAGGATTGAGGGAAAGTTTTGAATGGGAAGTATTAGGTAACGAGAGGCTGGCAAGAATCAGGTTGTCAGTTTTAAGGTGTGTTGTACTTATGTACTTGAGATCGTAAAATATGCATTTGTGTTCAGTACACCCCTTCCATGGTATCCCGTGTGGTACTTCTCAGGGGGATACAACTATTGTTTCCATGTTCAGTTCACACCTTTCATGGGATTCCGTGTGGTACTTCTCAGGGGGATACAACTATTGTATACATGTTCAGTTCACACCTTCCATGGCATCCCGTGTGGTACCCCTCAGGGGGATACAACCATTATATCCACGGAAATCAGCGCTCCCAAGAGGATTATGTGAAGTCCCGAGCTAAAGGTTAGGTAGGCCTTCTTTTTGTTGAAAAAGAAAGGTTTTTTGTTTTGTTACGGACCATCTTTTTCGATTCACTGCTGTCCTGTTTTTCAGCACCTACTACTTTCTTCTTCAACTTTTATTTTATTTCATGAACTTCTTTCTCAACTTACTGTTTCTATGCACCTTGTGCGTAGATTTTGCGTTCCCATAACTCCACACTAAATAGTGCTTTCATCTATCCTCTCTTTGAACATCTTCGTTGTGGTAAAGGGAAGCTAAAACTTTCTTATAATCAATCAATCATCTCGTGTAGTATTACTTTGTTCACATCATTCTGGTTCCACTTTGATGGCATCATTGGACTTTTTATAGATGCTATGGTGATATATTTGTACGGTGTCATCGTTGTATCTGAGAAGATATCATTAGACCAAAACACCTAATCTGCAGGGACGGTCCCCTTGCAACGCTTATCTGCAGCGGCAACTCTACACAACACATCAACACATGTGTGTGTGTGTGTGTGCGCGCACATCATATCATCTACACACGACACACAACACATGTGTGTGTGCACATCTCCTCAGCGTCACCGACACACTACACATGTGTGTGTGTGTGTGCACATCTCAGCGTCACCTACACACAAACTTCACACACGAGTGTGTGCACATCTCCTCAACTTCAACTAAACACACAAGGACCGAGATCCTGTTTATGATATCCAAGTGCCCTCTTAGATGTCCTTAACACGCGACGTGCGCCACCGGTGGCCACGGAGGGGATTTGCATAATGCTGCTGACCGACCTGCAGTCACTAACTCAATTTCCATAAATACTCAATGGAAGCTAAATAAAGGCGCGATCTACTTCATGTTTGCTGTTCTCAATATTGCTTACTATAATTTACTTTAAATTTGAATTGAATATCGAGCTTCAGTTTAGCACGTCGCAGGAAACGTGTTCAGTGGATAAAGCTACACAACGGTGAATAAAATATTAACTTCTAATTAACCTTGGTGGCTTGGGAATCTGCACGGAGCGCAGCCAAGTTCACGTGGAAGAACTACGACAGCATTCCTCTTTCCTAGCCGCATGACCACTTTCTTACATGATCGCTATCATATCCTGTGTATTAGGCCCTTAGAATCACACGGTGCGAAGTGTCATACGTCGCGAATCCGTGCTATGTGTACCACAGTAAAATGATCGAACACCTCCATTGGTTGCTGAGACAGTGGCAAGCACATGTGTATACCTCCATTGGTTGCTGAGACAGTCGCAAGCACATGTGTATACCTCCATTGGTTGCTGAGACAGTCGCAAGTACATGTGTATACCTCCATTGGTTGCTGAGACAGTCGCAAGCACATGTGCATACCTCCATTGGTTGCTGAGACAGTCGCAAGCACATGTGTATACCTCCATTGGTTGCTGAGACAGTCGCAAGTCCATGTGTATACCTCCATTGGTTGCTGAGACAGTCGCAAGCACATGTGTATACCTCCATTGGTTGCTGAGACAGTCGCAAGTACATGTGTATACCTCCATTGGTTGCTGAGACAGTCGCAAGCACATGTGTATACCTCTGTTGGTTGCTGAGACAGTCGCAAAATACATTTCTGTTGGTTGCTAAGTTTGAAAGTCGCTGAACTTTGAAGCCGTTTTGAGATGTTTTTAAAAAGTAGTGGCGCTTGATGCGTCGTAGCTGCATGTGTCATTACTATGTAGATCTATCGTGACTGGAAGTTTCTTTTGATGTATGACCATGTGCGCATGATGGCGTTTGAGGTGCACATGACAACACGTGCACGCACACACACACACACACACACACACGGACACACACACACACATAGATACGTACACACATTTATATACACACATGACTGGGCTCTTTCCGCAAGGTCACACGAGAAGGAAGGAAACTATACAAATACAACGCATGGAAGCGCGCAGTTTCGCTATTTTCCAACTCATTATCTACTTTAATCCTTTTCTCATTATACACAATATTTTCTCACTTGAGTATAGACTTGTAAAGATAAGGCATGAAAATCAAGGAATTCACTCCAGACTTGTGCTATGATAAGAAATGTTTCACAAGCTCGCTTTCAACTCTCATTCAATTTTTCATAGATGAATTGATGTAATATATAAACCACTATGCCGAAAATAGACCTCCACTACACCGTATATAAACCTCCACTACACCGTAAATTGACCTCCACTATACCGTATATAGACCTCCACTATACCGTATACAGGCCTTCACTATACGGTACACAGGACTTCACTATACCGTATATTGACCTCCACTATACCCTGTATAGACCTCCACTATACCGTGTATAGACCTCCACTGTATATAGACCTCCACTATACCGTATATAGACCTCCACTACACCGTGTATGGACCTCCACTACACCGTGTATGGACCTCCACTACACCGTATACAGGCCTCCACCATACCGTATACAGACCTTCACTATACCGTATACAGACCACCATACCGTATAAAGGCCTCCACTATATCGTGAACAGAAAACTACATCGTCAGAACAATACGATACCCCGACAGTAAACACGACTATCATCTATAGCTGAAGATGAAAGAAAAACACACCACCAAAATACCCCCGAATTTCTGAAGTCAATCCAAGCTACTGAGGATAAGTTAACCCCTTTTTAAGATGCTCAAAATACGCTGCCACGGAATTCAGTCTTATGCCCAAATATGCAATTTTCCTTTAAAAAATAACAGGGTGAACAAAATTTGGCACCCAGGACCAGAAAACCGTGCTTTGTTTTCCTTCCTTCAGAAAATGAAAAGGCCGAGTTCACAAAATTTGGCACATATGACCTGTAAACCGCCCTCGAACAGCTGAAGTCACCACAATATAATCAGAGCTCGACATCGATAAGAGATAGCGGTCAGTTGATAGCAGGGCACCCGCTTGTCCTTGTACGCCTTATTCAAGTGGCACTATTGTACGTTTTTCTATGTGTTGCAGTTGTCGTACGTCCTATTTAAGTCTAACGATTGTCGTATGTTTTCCCCAGTTGTCGTACGTCCTATTTGAGTAACACGATGGGCATACGTTGTAATGATTGTCGTACGTGTTCCTGTGTTGCAGTTGTCGTTCGTTTGTCTAAGTGCTGCAGTTGTCGTACGTCCTATTTAAGTGGCACGATTGTCGTAAGTGTTCCTGCGTTACAGTCGTCGTACGTCCCATTCAAGTGGCACGATTATCGTACGCGTTTCTAGCAGTTGCAGCTGTCGTATCTTAATGTTGTTGACGTAGTGCGTCAGTGGTAAATTTAAAAGTGATTTCAAGCCACGTGTACCATGACGCAGAGCCTCACATGAGTTTACTTTTGCTCAGTTCCTTCCTGTGTCTCGATCATTGAGGAAGTATTTGCATCTGGCCTACTGTCAACGTTGGATACGGTGCTTTGTTGCCAGGCGTTGATGGAGTCAGTCGCCAGGCCTTGATGTCGCCCGTTGCCAGGTTATCAGATGCCAGGCGTTAATGGAGTCAGGCGTTGCCAGTTGCCAGGCGTTGATGAAATTAGTTGCCAGGCGTTGATGTAGCCAGTTGCCTGGCGTTGATGTTGCCAGTCGCCAGGCGTTGATGTAGCCAGTCGCCAGGCGTTGATTTCGCCAGTTGCCAGGCATTGGTGTAGCCAGTTGCCAGGCGTTGATTTCGCCAGTTGCCAGGCGTTGATGTAGCCACTTGCCCGGCGTTGGTGTAGCCAGTTGCCAGGCGTTGATGTAGCCAGTTGCCAGGCGTTGA
>JACJUY010005677.1:10402-48120 GCA_014220935.1 Platorchestia sp. MABIK | reverse complement strand
TTAACTTCTTCACTTGGTAAACAAATTCTTCCGTGGGTGCGTCGTTCACTGGCCACCAATGTGCCGTTTCGCTTGGGCTCCGTTGTGTCCGGTAGGATAAGGAAGACGGCAACGTTCCGGGTGGTTTACTTGGAGCCGGAGCTTGCTTAGGCCCGTTTTATTTCACACTCACTTGTCAAATCAGAGAGGCCTCAATTCAATTAGTAATTTTTGAGCACGTTTAAACGTTCAAGTGCGTCATAATAGTCATTTTACAAGCCTACTCGAATTTCATGATCATTAAAATTTTGTGCTATGGAATTTAAAATATGTTAATCGTAAAAGAATGCAATTTATCGTCAAGAATACCAAAATTTTCCTCTGGACAATTTGAACGATTAAAATTCAGAGCAGTTAATGTCAACATTGATTTTTACCTTGACAACTATTCGTATATGTGTACCGTAAAAAGTACGTTCTTGTGTATGTTTCTTATGTATTCAATTAAGCTTTTCTTTTGTATTTTTGTTTATGCTTCATTTTTTCCACGTATAAGCTTGAGCTTTCAAGTTTTTGATTAATGCATGATTAATGTAACGCGAGATGCGAAATGTAAAGTAATTGTTTACAGTATAACAGTATAGTGAATCTTTTGAGTTTTAGTTAACCTTTGGTTTCTGTGTTTTTTTTTTAATCAACATAGTGAGTGCTTTGAATTCATTTATTTTCACAGTTTATTCTTGCGAACTGTGGAATTTCCCCGCTTTATCATGAACGCTTACGTTCGGCTAAAAAGAATTATACGTCTGCGAAATGCAATCGCTGACGCGGCTTTACAGTCGGTGAGGCGACGAATGCTTTTGGTGCATCAGCAAAATGCAAAATTAATTCGATACATCATGAGAAGTAATTTGATTGCACATTCCAATCGAGCGAGCAGCAGTTTTTTTTTGTCATTGGAAATTTCCCGAACGAGACTCAAGACGCAGTTCTCATTTTTGTTTTTATTTCTCATTTTCCTATTAACGAGAATTTAACGAGTGCAAATACTTAAGATTAATAGGAGATGAACTTGTGAGTTAAGAATTGGATTCATGAGGAGACTGTTAATTCACTTGATAAGATTCATTTTAAGTATTATTTATCAAAAATTTGTGTTTGAATTTTGATTTCTTTATATTTTTAGTCCTTTGTTAAATTATGTTTATGAATACCTGGCCATGCTAATCTTTTCGTTTTCTTTTCAATTTCAGGTAAGGTGTTTGTGCTGGCAATTACGTAAGTAAATTGCGAACTGCTTCCTGTCTTTATTCAAGACAGAGTCAAGAGTATTCAAGAGAGATTTCAAGAGTTCTTTCACAGTTTCGGAGTCTTTCTTCTAGCTCTCTTCTAAGTTTTTCTTTTCATTGCAACCCATCGGAGTTAAGAAAAAATTTAAAAATTTGGATTAACTACGACCAACGGTGTTTAAACAACTGGAACAATGCTGTATAGATGTTTCCAGTAACTTGCTATTAGAAAGTGCATAGCAATTGTTTTGTTTCCTAAACTTGTTTTTTTTTTCTAAACAGTTCCATTGAGATCAAATAATTTTCAGTTGAAAGTTTTCTTTTGTTTGACGAGTATTTAATTACCTTCGGACTATGATTTTATCTACAAAAAATTTTTTGTCCTTCTACGGAACTAATTGTGAACAACTTCGTCGTTATGGGAGAGAAATTAACTTAATTTGACTTAACTTTAANCGATTACTCAAACACGACAAGCGCTTTTATGTGGCTCGGTACACGAATACACGAAGGGCGGCACATAAGGATGAGAGTGAGGGAAATTCATGCTGTAAGGGGGAGAATGAAGGTAATATGATCTGATGGATAGGGGAGTGAGAGTAATTCGTGTTTTAGGGCACAAAACGAGGGCAGTCCGCACTATGGGCAGGAAAGCAAGCAGACCGACAAGATGAGGGCTGGAGTGATGCACACAAGAGCGAGGGTAACTCATAAGGGCTGACGAGAGGCGAGGGACATTGTTGGCCGATGAATCATTGACTTGAGGTTGGAATCAGTCTGGCACTGATTCTCCCCAGCTTTGTAATTCACCTACCCAGTCTTTAGCCCAACATAACCTTAAATCCTCCCTAGCTGTTCCTATGTTTCACCCTTCAAACTGTGTTATATTTCCTCAGTGTGTCACATCCGTCCTGTGTGCGGCCTCTCTGATCAAGCAGCGAATCCCGCATTGGAAGTCCCGGTCGTCGTTGGCTTTGCGGCTCAAGAAAGAGAAAGCCATTCCGTGTGGCTCTCCCCCCCCCTCGGGCTTTCCTCAGCCCCGCTCCGGCTTTCTATTTCAACATTAGGTGTCGTGCCCTTTGTTCGTCATGGGAGTCACTGCAGTTGCAGGAGCATAAAAGTCTATTTATCTACGGTTTCAGAGACATTTTTACTTGGATTAAATGCAGATAATAATATCTCTGAGGGAGCAAGCAATCAATTATCAAAATTTAAGTTTTAACTTCAACTTAGATATTTTTGTCCTTTTTCAGAAGGCCCAGAAATTCATTTGCTGTGTGCTTTAAAACCCTGAAGATGACTCAAAAAAAAATCATTCATTTGCTCATTGTAATGTGCTGAAAAATAGTACGCATTCAGAGTTGAGTTACGTTCCGTAGAAAAGCTTACAAATAATTAGCATAAATAAATTTCAGGCTAAAATTAAAATCTCATCGCTTGCTTCGTACATCTGTTCTATTGTAGAAATAATTATATAACATGCACATTTAACTCACCGCAATTTTAACCTTTGATTGTCTTGCAGCCACTTAAACATCAAGAAAAAATTTAGCCTGAACCTGGAGCTCGAGACATGTTTTCCCCAGGACTTTTTGAATAGCTTAAACAGCGTAGCTTAGGTTATAATTGGTTTCAGTGATGGCTAAAAAAATTGAAATTAGTGGTTCAAATCAAGATAATTCGCTAGTAAGATAATTTTGGTTACACCACGAAGCTGAGAAGTGGTCAAAAGACGCCAAAGGATGCCGAAGATGCAAGCAAAACTCTCGGACCGTCCACTGTTGGTGCTATCAATGCAGGAAAGTTGTACACAAATTCTCCAATGTTTTGATAGGGTTTATAATGAATGAAGAGGAAATGGTGGTGCGTTTCCTTAAATTACATGAGAATTTCTTTTCGTTATTAATGATTGTTTTCAATTAAACGTGTTGATTTTACGGACTTTACGGTTTACGAGAGATATAACTGAAGACAACTTTTGAGTGCTGTTATTATTCTGTATTTGGAGGTGTGGGAAGTGTGTGTGAAGAATACTGAATACAGTATTTTTCTGCTCCATGTTTGTGTGTACGTGTGTTTGAGTGTGAATATGTGTGTGTGTTTGTGTACGTGAAAGTGAGTGTGTGTGACTGTGTCTGTTAGTGTAACTGTTTACTTGGAACGCAATTAGTGTACGATATTATTTTCAGAACAACACGTGACTTTAAGTATCGGTTGTATTTAGGAACAGGCTTTTGGACAAGCTCTGCTTTCCAGAACACAAAATTAACATGTTTTTAATTTCTCCTCATTTTCCCATGATTCACCTATTGCTTTTCAATTGTTTAAAATGTTATCTCACACGCGAATTTCAAAACAATGATTGAACAGTTTCCTTCAAACAACTCATATTGAACTCGGTTACTCAATAAAGTTCCTTCGATTTTTAATTCCCTAAAATTTACCATCAATAGCAGTTGGAGCTCAGCATGGAATTATTATTGCACATCTTTCATTAAACTTTATATTCTGGGACAAAGAAAGTGTGATAGAAATTATTCAAAGCTCCTGAGCAGCGACCCAGTCTAACTTTTTCGCCGGAGCATGCATGTTTTTCGCCGCCCAAGCGATTTAATTACTTGGGTGGCGAAAAACATGCTTGCAGGCGGCGAAAAAGTTAGACTGGGGAGGGCAGTGACACGCAGCGGTAAAAAAACAGCAACCAATTTTACTGCTTCGTCAGTTGCGTTTGTACGCAATCAATAAAAGCTGTCAAAACGGTCTCCAAGCACACGTGAACTTGAAACGCGGAATCTTTCTCTCTGAATTTTTCACGTTGAATAAAATAAAAACTGAATGTGAAAGGACATTTGCTTTGAAAGTCAGACAGGAAAATTTTCATGATAAGATGGAAAGTTTTCAAAAAATGATGTACTCGATTTTCAATGAATAGCGACAATTTTTGCATAATTCATATTTTAATTTCTTGAAAATTCTAGAGAAATTTCTCAATTTACTTTGCAATCTACAATGACTAAACACAACTTACTGCTTTTCAAATTCAATGGAAAACAATCTCTGCAGTTGATCTGTTCAACGGAATTGTAACGCAATTGAAAATCACCGAGTAAATGCAAGAAAAAACGAACCAGTTTAGGCTGTCAACCAAATTTTTTAAAGTACTCGAGAGCCACACCGCTCACCAACATCAGGAGAATGAACTTATCCGATAACTGCAAGCAAGAAAGAAAGAAATGAACTTATTGCACATGATGAAAGATTTGCGTTTATTTGGAATCTACTCAAATAAAAAACAACTGTGGGTTAAAAGTAGCAGTAAGAAGAGAAACCAATTCTTTGCAATGATTTTGAAGGAAAACAACCAAGATACGTTTCCCAAATACCTAAATAATTACCAAGATACGTTTCCTAAATACCTAAATAATTACCAAGATACGTTTCCTAACTACCTTAATAAATACCAAGATACGTTTCCTAAATACCTAAATAATTACCAAGATACGTTTCCTAAATACCTAAATAAATACCAAAATACTTTTCTTAAATACCTAAATTAATACCAAGAGACGTTTCCTAAATACCTAAATAAATACCAAAATTTGTTTCCTAAATACCTAAATAACTACCAAGATACGTTTCTTAAATACCTAAATAAATACCAAAATACGTTTCCTAAATACCTAAATAACTACCAAGATACGTTTCTTAAATACCTAAATAAATACCAAAATACGTTTCTTAAATACCTAAATAAAAACCAAAATACGTTTCTTAGATACCTAAATAAATACCAAGATACGTTTCCTAAAATTTTGACTGAAGGGAACACATTTCACTAGATGCCATAAATCAAACGAGAAATATTTGAAGACGCATTGGTGTCACGACTTTTATGAAAATTTTTACCCTCAATCCAGATGTTCTCTGAATTTTTCAAATCGGCAGAGTCACATCCAGCTACAGCTCCAAAGTGCTCCTAGGCGCGGGAGATCACAGTTAACACTTTGGCCATGGA
This sequence comes from Platorchestia sp. MABIK, assembly GCA_014220935.1. Taxonomy (NCBI): domain Eukaryota; kingdom Metazoa; phylum Arthropoda; class Malacostraca; order Amphipoda; family Talitridae; genus Platorchestia; species Platorchestia sp. MABIK. The sequence goes on along the minus strand of JACJUY010005677.1, from coordinate 42,837 downwards.
GGGGATTCTCAGACTGCAACGTGCGCCACCGGTGGCCCTTGAGGGGATTTTCATAATGTCACTGACCGACCTGTAGTCACAAACTCAATTTTCAAAAACAATTAAGGGTAAATGAAGGCATGATCCAGTTATTGTTTGATATTTTAAAAATTGCTAACTAAAATTAATTTTAAATTTGAGTTTAATATTAAACTTCAATTTAAGCAATCGCGGTTAAGGTGTTACGGGCGTTACTTGTGAATGTCAATAAGGGACGAATTTGAGGTGGGTGAGGTGGTGGGGGAGCGGTGAGTGTTGCAAAGCTCGAAAGTCTATAGAAAATCAAAAGTCAAAACTATGTAGATAATTTTTGTACTTATTTCGTATTAATTTTAATAATCTATAAAATCAATTTTCATACATCCAAATGAGTGAACTATTTATTTATATGATATTAATTGAAAATATTTTTCAAATCACGTTTAGATTTTTCTAAAGGTAAACAAATAGGTTGTTTTTGCATTTTGAGGATGTCTACGTGGTTGATGCCTTATGTGTATGCAAATAAGCGTATGTATTAACTATTGTGTTCCAAGCAGTAAAGCAACATTTTTTCTAAGTTTGAACTACAATTAATTCTTGATTGAAGTATGTTTTTTAATGAGCAAATTAATCCATTTCGTTTTTTTCTTCGAGTCCTTTATTTTCCTATTAGGAGAGTACCGGATTGAGTTTTAATATTAATGAACAAGTTCATTTCAAAATACAAAAATAAATTTGTAGCCATTTGCATTAGCCTACAGGCAAGCAGACAAGCAGACCAGAAGGTGAGCAAGCAAGCAAACAGACAAGCTAGCAAGAAAAAATCACCAAAAAAAACAAAAACGTGTCTCTAATGTCCCTAACATAGTCTAAGAACTTCGTTTCCATATAGCAGTTTTATTTTTTCCAGCTGTAACTTGCAAGTTGAGGGTTCATTAGGAACAGTGATAACTTCTGCGGCAGTTGCGTGTGATCGGTTCCAGGCCTTAATAAGGCGCCTCAATTCCCTCAAGTTGTCCCGCCCTTACTTTTACCGCTTTCCTCATCCAAGGCTTCTTCCCTGATCTGCTTCCCCTCTTTCCCTCACCTTCCTCTCCGAAGAGATCGAGCTCCCTCATCAAGATGCAGATTGGGATCTGTCGATCCCTCTCAGAAAGCTGTTGTTGGATCTCGCCCATACTGTTTCTTCGGCATCGGATGATCCAACGTCAGCCACAACATGGCTGCCCTTTCTCCTTCAAAAATGAGATGAATTTTCCAAAAAATTTTTGAGCACTTTTCACTGCCATGAAAACAAAGCGTTCTGCAGTTATTGTGAAATGCTTTCTTCGAGGTGTTTGAAGAAAATTTTGATCCTTCATGAGTCGAATAAATGCTGCACGCAATATTTTTAGTTTATTTCTGTTCTTGCCTTCCTCCCTCTCTTCAAATCGCCAAATTCTCCCCAATTGTTTTATAAACAACAGTTTCACTCTCGTATAAGTGCCACATGATCGAGGACTGCTCCTAATTTGACATTGATGTACAAGGAAAGGAATAATGTCGCAGAGATATTTTTTCCATTATTGAACAATTCTCGTAATCTCTTGCAGCATTTTATTTAGAGTTTAGTGTAATGCAGCTTCATCTTGAAGAAATGACTCAATTGAATGAACAAAGGTGGTCATTTTGCTTATAGTATTGTTTTCGCTGCTCGTCTCAATACCACGGCTAGTTTTAATACCACGGCTCGTCTCAATACCACGGCTCGCCTCAATACCACGGCTCGTCTCAATACCACGGCTCGTCTCAATACCACAGCTCGTCTCAATACCACGGCTCGTCTCAATACCACGGCTCGTCTCAATACCACAGCTCGTCTCAATACCACGGCTCGTCTCAATACCACGGCTCGTCTCAATACCACGGCTCGTCTCAATACCACAGCTCGTCTCAATACCGTGGCTCGTCTCAACACCGCGGCTCGTATCAATACTTGAATCAAGCTAGCAGCTCAATTGAATACTTCAGAGTCGATGGTGGTGATTAAAAATGTTCCTCCCCCTGCTGCGTAGTACTGGCATAGAAGTGTTTACTTCGAAATGTTCTCGGCGTAAATTTTTGTTGTATCACCCCATGAGCAAGAAGAGGCGTAGATTGGACTTTTCCGTTCAGAAAAGACAGAATAACGGATACTGAAACGTTGTAACGCGACTTGGTAATATTCGATCATTTAATGGAATCGATCATTTTGGTCGTGGAGACCTTGCTGACAACTGCTCGTGGAGCTCAGTTTTGGATTGTTGAACGACGTTATTTTTCAATTGATTTGACCATAACATCATTGAGTTTTGGGCGCTGAAAAAATTTTCGTTCGTAAACCGTCCGCCCTGAATTTTTCAGTTCTTCTTACCTATTTTCGATGAGGTTTCCCCCAATTTTTGTGTCTCGCTGGCTTCTTATGGCTGACATTCTTAAACTGCACTCTTCATTTCGGTTGCTATAACGAATTTGAACTTACGGAGAAGTGGTGCGTTCGTGTCGTAGTGGGTCATCGTTTGAAACAGCTTTCCTCGTGTCGTTAGCATGATGCATGATGATCGTTCTGTTGACATGGAGGCGGCGTTTTGAAAATTTTGTGAACGTTCAAGAAAACTCTGCTCAAGGATGATATTTTCGCTACTTCTGCAGATATTGCAGAATAAATGATAAATTCATAAAAATGAAAATGCACCAGCCTATTGAAACTCTTTTCACGACTTTCGACGCAAGCGATATAAGCGTCAAATCTAGTGTTGAAATTTGGTCAAAAGTACGTTTCATATCACACCCAGAGTGCATTATTTAGAAACCATTTCCGCTTACGAAGTGTTCACGTGTTATTCTGAAAAGTATTTCTGAGCGTCGGAAAAACTGACTTGTCAAGAATAAGTGGAGAGAGAAATAAAAGCAAATTCAAAATAACTAAGTTAAATACTGATATTTTAATGCAACATTGTTGATTTAGCGAAAAGCTGCTACCTTTAGAAATAACATGCCAAACTTTTAGCCACTCGATCTAAAAATAATACTTGAGCAGTTTTTGTTCACCTCAGAAAATTCTTATTCACCTTAGGGTACAAATAATAAATGTTTACGAAGGTTGCCAATTTTGTTACTTATATTTTAGTTCACGTGAGTTACGGATTTTACGGGAAAATATTTTTCGGGGAAATAAGTTTATTAAGCTTTAAAAAGTGCGCTGTATTGCACACATATATGCCTTAAGCGATTTCAAATTCTATTAATATACAACGCTTTTTTATTGGCTCCACAACTTTTTTCTATGGTGAAATGAAATCTGCATCACTTCGAAACAGAAAGCCTCGCACTTCGTGGATATCCGTAAATAAATGTACGGTTTTATTTTGGAACTCCTTGCAACGTCAGAGATAGGCATCGAATGATCATCTCAGCTCGGGATGGGAAGGTAAAATTCGCCCTTAGAGGAGTCATGTTCGGGAGGAGGACAGATTTTCGCCGGTTTCTGAGAACGACCTGAGTTGAGAAGTAAGAAATCAGAGACGCGTGAGAATTTAAAAGTCTAAAGTTCAATGAATTTTTCTCAAGAATGTTGTTTATTGAAGTCTTGAGCTCGGTGTTTTGTGCCCTGAATTAGTTGAGAAAATGTCAACATCTTAAAAATGATTTTTTGAAATTACTGGAAGTGAAAATCCTGAGGAATCTGTAGGAATCCAAAAGAAAGAATTTAAATGTCTGTTACTTACAATGTAATAGATATTTGAGCGATTCACTTTATGAACATTTATTAGAAACTTGTTAAACACTAATTCTAGAAACTTTTAATAGAGACTTATTGGAGACTCATTTTATAAACATTTATATGAAACTAATTTTAGAAACCTCAATATTGAAGATTTCAATTTTAGAGGCCACAATATTAGCGACCACAATATCAGAGACCACATTATTAGAGACCAAAATATTAGAAGACCACAATATCAGAGGCCACAATATTAGAGACCACAATGTCAGAGACAACAATAGAACAATAGTAGACACCAAAATATTTGAAGACCACAATATCAGAGATCATAATATCAGAGACCACAATATCAGAGACCACAACATTTGAGGACCACAATATTAGAGAACTCAATATTAGACCGAAGCACATTCACCGAAGTCAGAGAAGCCGGATAATTAAGCACGATCTTTCTATGAGCACAAATTTGAAGTTGTGTTAAGGGAAATCCTCTTAAAATTCAGCAGTGAACGAAACCGCGAAATCATAGAGAATGGAAGTTACAGACACACTCGTACATATTAATAAAATAGAAATGCACGGCAGCAAAATAGAAAATAAAGATCCAAGAACATACTGGCGCGGTTGACGCACCGAGAATGCAACTTCCACGTCGAGGGATGTTGCGAATTTTAGTGACAGTTGTTGATAAATATTTTTTCACGTTACGAAGAAAGTTGCATAACAGGCAGTCAATGTTCGCAGGGTCATATATGTAATGAGTTCGTTGAATACTTTATACTACTGAGCTTATCTTTTGATAACAAGTATCTCTGTATCATATGACATCAATATATCAAATGATATCAGAGTACAAGAATGCATAAATTTATTACATGATATCAGAGTGCCACAATGCATCAATTTATCAAATGATATCAGAGTACAAGAATGCAATTTATCACATATCAGAGTACCACACTGCATCAATCTATGTATCACATGATATCAAAGTAGCACACGGCATTTGTATGTTTTGAAAAGTATCAATATTTTACATGGTTTCTGTGTATCACAAGATGTCAATGAATCACACAATATCAGTGTATCACACAATAAACACCATGACAATGAAAACAAACAGTTTAGTTAAAAATTGTGCAAACATCTTAACTTAAATTCACAAAGAGTGAAAATTTTTTATTCATTTTACATTATTTACATCATTACTCACGGAAATTGTTTCCCCATCCCCTCAATTACATACATCATATCCTTATCTGTCACATTTTTTCCCCATCATATTAATTTAAACGAATTCACTATCTTTTTCGTTCAAAATTGAATTTTTAATGATACTTGCTTAAAGGTATGAAGTCTCAATAGAAATTATACCATTTAATTTAATTACCATGTTTATTCGTATGTATTTAGTCAAAAATTACTCTGGAACGCTCGAATTCAGCCAGCTTTCCGTTTCCTCGCTTGTTCTAATCGCCGTAGTCGTGATCCGCCAAAAAATTAGCTGTACAAGCTGTAGCGTTTCTTTAGTGCTCTGGCGGTGCTTCGGTATCGATATTTGAACACACACAGCACAACACTCCAGCTCCTGACCACGAAATACAGTTTGCTTCTGGGAGAACCTTGTAGTCTGATAGATTTAAAAACTCAGGTTTGATCCCGGAATGGGAAGTTTTTGGATGTGCTTTCGAAAGAACATGGACGCATGCTTTGTTGTTTTGGAATCATAGAATGCACTGCACCTGAAAGCACACACTGGTTTTCAGGTCAATCGGAGAGAAATCGAGAGAAAGCGCTAGAAATTTTTCGAAAAAGGGTGCAGGAATCACAACAAAATATTTCAAAAGAGGTTTGTTGCTCCACAGGAATCATTTGGTACGTTTAAATATTGTTGATTTATGGTCTGCTTTCATCTCACGTTAGTTTCAAAATTCATGGACTTACATTTTGAAATTTGTGCCTCCAAGTTACATGACATCGTTAAAACGGAGCGAAAACAAAGCCATGTATTTTATTTCGGGTTAGCTATTTACTTCAAAAACAAAGAAACATTGCAGTTGCTGAAAGTTTTCTTTTAACAAAAACTAGTACACTTTGCTACGATAGTTGCTACGTGTTTTTTGTTAATAATAACTAGTACACTTTGATAGTTGCTACATGGTTTTTGCTAATAACAACTAGTGCAGTTTGCTACAATAGTTGCTACATTGTTTTTACCAATAACAACTAGTACAGTATGCTTCAATAGTTGCTACATAGTTTTTGCTAATAACAACTAGTACAGTTTGCTACGACAGTTGCTCCATAGTTTTGTTTGCAATAACTAGTACGCCATGTTCATCCCTCCAGACCACCGCTAGCTTCACCCACCAGCAACGCATACATGGCTCGAAGGCTCAATGATCAACGAAGGCTCGCAGTTCGATCCTCGCTACCGGCAACCCGAAGAGTTTCCTCTGCATTGCGTTCGTGTCAAACTTTCTCTAGTGAAACTCCATCGCCTGCGGAGTTTGTTACAATTTTCAGAGTAGTGAGTTTTTACTACCAACGTTTTGAATGATCAAATATATTCATTCGATATCTGCCCATCATTTCCACAACAAATTACGAATATGCTTGTTCGAGGTACAACGAGGTTCAACCCTGCTCCAAATTTTTCACGCGTCCTTTATATCTCCTCAACAGCGGCCGTGATCCATTTAAAGACAGAGGTGATCTTGGAAGAATGCGCGTAACAGAATAAGAACGAGACAACGTTGAGCTTAAACACATCATCTTCTCGTCAGAAATTAAATGCCTCAGGAGACAAGGTACAAATCCCTTTACACGAAGTTCACGTCCCTTCCAGCCACTGTCGCGCATTCCAACTCCAAATTTATGTGAGCTACAGTATTTGCATCAATGAAAAATTAATGGGGAGACCTCTCGTAGCTAAATCTATCACAGTTTCATTACTACGTTCAAAGGAACAATTATCACTTAATTAAAAGTTTTACTGTGCATTTCTGTCAGGAAAGTAAGAACACGAAGCGAAAGCTTTTATTCGATGTCAATCAAGCAGCGTGCTCGGATCAAACGCTGCACAATATCTGTAGAATTGTGGTCACTCCGACACGCAACATCGCTTCATCAACCTTCGGCAATCAAGACTGAAGAGGAAATGAAGCACGAAAAAAAGAACAATTTAAAGCCCTTTCATTGAGCGGCTTAAAATTATTAACAAATCATCGCTAGGGTTGTTCATGCCTTTAGGGTAAAGTGTTCCTCTACCTTGCTGTAATCAGAGACGAGAGTCGCTGATCAAAGCATTATCTCTATGCGATCGAAAGGGAGGAAAAGTAGAGGGGATTCGCTTCCCTCAGCTTAATTGAGAGCAGAGTCATGACTTTTCGCGCTTGACTGACATTGAGGGCAGAAACAAAAGAATGGATCTACGTAGGTTACCGCACGTCTTGAGCGCTAAGTGCTGTATCGGAGTCATTGCCCTCGTTCTATTTGAACGCGATAGTCTCTTAAATTGAACGGGGTAAGTGTATTTTAGAAGACATGAAATACGGAGTAAAAAGAATGATTTTCCTAATCTAGATACGGTTTAGATTTGAGGGTGAAGCGAAAATCATAATTAAAATAAATATTCACAATTCAAAATCAACAATAACTCATTATTAAAATTTGAAAAATAGCTTGAATTAAACATTTAACTTGCTTAATTTGTCAACTCTTCTACCTGATGGCCTCGTGAACTGAACAGCATTCTGAAAAACTTCCAAAGTTTATGCAGAGTGCACCAATGCATGACAGTTAAATAAACTAATTACCGTTATTCTTTTTATTTGCACATGAACAAACAAAAATGCACTTTAAATTTTGCATCAGCTAGTGGATGGAGTAGCATCCCGTTAAACCCATGATTTTCCTAAAAAATCAACACGTTAACATCAAGGGATCTGCATTCCACCCTCAAATATGTACTAGAAAAATCTGAACTAAACCGCTACCCTTAACCGATTTACGAAGCAGCAGCAAGATTTACGACTTTTCAAACAATCGATTCGACAAGTTTTTTTCGTTTGTTTCCAACGTGGTCGACGTGTGTCTCTGCTAGAGTACTGTACCTATATTTAGACGAAGCGAGGTTTACTTGCAACGACTGGGTGCAATCTTATCTTCACTTCGGCCGAGGAGTTGGCGTCGCTGGGTATTTGTATCAGGTTATTTGCTCTGCCTATTGGATTCATATAGTGTGGAATTATGAGGCTCTAAATTAGTAACACATGTTATTCGTTTCTTCATTTCTCATGCGTCCTTGAACATTTCTGATTATTGTTTTTGACATGTTTGTAGAGAATGAATACCATGATTACCCTTGTATGATAATTTTCGAAGCTGATATTGAAAGAACTCGGGAGATGCAAAGTTAATGAACTATTGCTGACTTTAATGTGAGCTGTAGGGGGAAAATTAATCTCTACGCTGTTAACGATGCGAGCTTTAATGAGACGTTCAGTTTTTTGCAGCCAGCACAGCGTGGGCGATCGTGTAAAATATTTCTTCGCATATCGTGCCTGGAAGAGAACCTCTCTGATGAATTTGAGAAACTCTTGAGAAATTTGAGAATTTGGGAAAATCTGCAAGAAAATCACTTTCGGTTTTCGACAGTCACGAGCGAGTTCTTTGGACAGTTGATATTGTAATTCAAAGTGTCAGAAACACTACAAATTGGGCTCAGAACTTTTCCAAACTACGATCAATCATTATGGGGAACTTACCTTTTTATGATAGTATAAACTTTCCTACTCAATTTGAGTCGCACTTGTATTTTTCTTTGCAATGCAAGCAGTTTGAGAACCTCGATAACATACTCCTACGGTTTGGTAACCTCAAAGTGCCGCCGCATCGTTCTCCCAAAAGAAAATTTCACGTATCCCTCCAGTTCTGCTGCTACAATATTGCAATGCAAAGTGGGGCATGCATTGCAAATGAACTAGATAATTTTCACACTAAAGCGAGCTTGAAATCGCACCTACACCGTAGTCGGCGAGGCAAGATGGCCCGGGCCAGTTTGTGTGGCGGTCGCATCGCACTTAACTTCAATTCTGCACAGTCGAGCCTCCATTTATGGGCCCACAAATTGCATCGCCTATAAAGGTGGTCGAGCGAGCGAGAGTCCAATCAAAACACCCCCATAAGAAGACCAACATTGTGAGATTTCCATGCAATACCGCGCGAGTTTAGTAGGTTGGCTTTGGGACAGCTTCATACTTTCGTAATTGCGCCTTAGTTATTGGAATGTTGGCACAAGCATGTCAGATAGAGTGAAGGATAGAAGAATGCAATGGAAAATTTCAATCACAAGCTACGTCATTTCTCTGCTTAATACAAAAAGGAGGACAAATACAAACGAGTGAAAAGTGGTTATCACAAAAAGGAATGCTTCAGGTTACCACCTATGATCGGCCAAGAAATTCTGGAAAAGTACAAAATGCTCAGAAATAAACTTTCACAAAAGTGAAAAATAAGGACTTCTTGAAAAGAACGCTTAACAGAAACAATCTCTGAAAGTGCTACGACTTAACAATATTTATTAGAGATGACCTTTATTGGTTGTTGAGGGACAGTTTGGCTTGAAAACGAACATAGATTTTAAAGTTTTAAGGCTTAAAATGTTCGATGCGTGACTAAGTATTGCAAACTGAGCACAATGAGGTAAAATATCACAAGATCACAAGACTCTGCATTGTTCTTGACTGTTGAATGGGAGGACATGTTAATGAGACACCAGTTTTGATACTGATCTCCTCCAACCCAGTCTGCAGAGCGCGTCTGATCATGACAACATACTCTGCTGCACAACGTGCACAACAATATTCACAAGTAATGCTTCTGAAAAAGTTTTGAATAGTATATACTCCATTGATTCTCCCATTCTCGCACTGTTTCTTTTTAAAGAAGACTGAGTGAGCAGAAGCAGTTTATCCGTGAAGTTGAAAAAGGAATCAAGAGTATATGCAATAATCAAGACAATATGAAATTTAGGATTTAGAAAATAACGATGTAGCGGTTTCAAAAAATCTAAACGTCATTTTCGGAGTATGGATTGGGTTAAGAGATGATGACGATGCCAGGGACGATGCAAGAGAACTATATTTTTTGTCAACAAATTTTCTGACTTGATCCAGAAAAGGATGAAAAATGAGCATTCCTACAGAATTTTTCTTTTAGAAACATTATTTCACCCTTAAGTAAAGTGAAAAAATGCTACAAGCACGAGAAAGTAACGTTTATATGCAGTTTAATTTGAAATAGGAAGGTTTTTTACGGATGATTGGAATTTTTGTAATCACTGTTGAGAGCAAGCAATCAATCTAAAAATGTTTACTTATTACTCACTTCTGATTTACTCGTAAATTTGATGTTAGTATGCGTACTATTAATACTTTAGATGCTCACTTAGAAGGAACAAAAGTGCATGAGACTTGCATCAAAATAATAAAAATATCATGCGAAAATATCTACGGTAAAACTTTCATTTGAATTCAATAGGACAGCCACACAGTAAGCTTTTACACTCAGAAAAGTTCATAAAAATAGTTGAACACTCAAAAAATACACATGAAAATACCCAGAAAAATACATGAAAGCTAAAGGCACACTATGATCTTATAATTGTGTGTGGAATTTGCCGGAAAAAATATAAAAAATTGTAAGGCCATTGTAAGCTTTTTAAGAATGTTTGCGAGTGAGGCTCATAAAATAAAACTTGCATCAGGGTATAGGCTCCCTACATGTCGATACCTCATTTGAAGGGATATTGTGGGAAAGATTTTCAGTCCATAACGAAGCCATAAACAAATAATTGCATTCTGCCCACGAAGTAACGTCTTTAGCGGAAGTGTACGAGTTGTCAGTTATAAATTCTGTGCTGAAAGTAGATATTTGGTTGCATGATTCAATAAAATTTGAAATTGTTTGCATCGAACTAGACTTAAGAAACAATCTACTGCTGTGTCGCTTGTGGTAAATTAATTATTTAAAGTCTCTAAATTGAAATTCCAATTGAGTGCCATCAATGTAAATTAAAAGTAGTGATCAGGGGGCAGGGCTGTTCAGGAGAACCGACAAGCGAAAAATGCCCCTCAAAATGTGAGAGATGCCCTAGCTTGTAGACGAACAAGGTAGATGGAAGCAGACGCTATTTATGCAGTCAGTTAAAATGACTATGGAGTTACTGTTAGTTTGCTCACTTGCGCCCACTGTGTAACGCTGAATGGAAGGTGGTCAAAGAATGTTTTAATCCAATCCAGTTGAAACGTGTCATCTTGTACTCTGATGATTCAAATGCGTTATGAACGGAGTCAGGGTGTGGTGAAGGTACCCGTGATCAAGCCGGTATTCACTGCTAACATGAAGGTCGAGAGAGGAATATGGCTAACTTGCATTGTTTTCCGTGGAAAAAACAGCGGGCTCGCACTGCTTGTTTTGAGCTCGCGAACCTCGAACTCGATGTTCTATCATATCAATCATTACAAATTTGTTGTTTGGGTTGAGATTCCACTATTGAAAAGGAAGTTTTTTTACAAGCAACTTTGACCCACAAACAAATTACAAAATTTTTTTTGTATGTTCTTTGTCAATGAAATTAGATTTATTACCTTGAAAGATGCAAATTCACAAAAAAACAAACCGTCAGAAAATGCTTGTAAAAGACTTGATGAATATTGTTATTCGTGCACCATCAGCTTCCCTCTGCTTGAACAACATTTCCTTCCATTCATGTCCCAAGTCACCTCCGCGTGAAATACTCTAGTCTCTTCCGAGCCCAAGCGTTTGAAATCTCGTCCTAAACTTGAAAACTTTTAAGCGATCGCTTGACGCTGAAAACGAGGTGCCAAAAGCCTTAGTTTTGAAAGGAGGTGAATCGACGTTTGAAGACTGCTATCTGAAGTGTATTTTCTGCACTTGGAGATTGTAGCTGATGAACTTCTTGCCCTAAAGGACCTGTTCGTAGAAGTGAGCGCTTCTTTTATAGTCAGGGGGATGCAAGGAAGGGCTATCTTTGAAGCGGACGAAGACTTTCTATTCAAGTGACGAGTCTAAAACTCCTACGAAACCTCAAACCCAGTTGACAATGCAAGCAATTTGGTTACTTTTCACTCTTGGGTCACCGTGAAATGTTAACAGCAGGACAGTAGATGAAGATTTCAGGAATTAGGAGAATCAATTTTCAAATCGCGTTGTTTACCCAGTTCTTGATGGGAATAAAATGAAAGAATTTTTTCTTTTCATTCGGAGAGTACCCACCATATTGGCTTAGCTTGATGGAATAAATGAACTTCTTTAGACTTATAGCATTTGAGGTCTTCCAGGTTACGTTACATTGAGGTCTATTTAACTTGAATCTGATTGTACAGATCTAGAACCCTTTTCGCTCAAGAGCATTGGTTTAAACTACGAAAACTGCCCATCTTACCTGTGAGAAGACCCCAAAATATCTTATTTTTTGGCCATAACTCATTTGTGCTATTAGTGAAACTATCAAACTGCTAATAATGTTAGACTGTACGTAAAAATATCGTAAAGGTGATCATGTCAAGCGGGAATGTTCTCACCTCATCAGCGTAGGTCACTAGTCCAAGGACATGCAGCCTGGCCGAAGAGAAAGAAAGAGAGACTACATTTATATGCTATTTACATTTGCGGCCTCACTGTACATCGCTGTCAATTCTGCGAAAATAGCCCCGGAATAATGACTCTCGAGAACAATGGATGAATTCGCAGCAATTCACTCCTGGAAAAAGCCAGCGCTGCTTTTGTAAGGACGCAGAACAGCGTTACGCGTATTTATCATTGAAATGTTGATCAGTAGGTCTCATCACCGGTTCCTGCTTATATAATTAGCTTGCCTGATGCAGCTGACACCCAATTTCCCCCATAAATGATTTCTTAGAGATATTAAACATAAGATCCTGCGCTCGGTCGTATCTTTCTTGGGAGCATCCTCGAGAAGGCTAAGCGCGTTATTTTATAATTAGTTCTCTAGTCTTTATTGGGAGCGATTTCCTTCAGCTTACGTCCTAAGTTGGGCACTGAACTTACGTTATTATTACCTGGAGTTACGCATTCACAATCTCTTTGGCATTGAAACGTTAATATGCTATTTTACGTGGGCACAAGTAAGACCTAATTAACGTTGACGTTAGTGAAACCAATTTTACAGGGGTATAAGTAAGATGCAAAAAAATGTCCCACGATCAAATCATCGCGACACTGAGGGTGAAAATGTACAGAATTCAGCACAACACACATCAAATGATCTGAGAGCTCAAGCAGAGGCTGTCCACTCTGAGATACACACCTGCAGAGTTGAATTCCAAGTGAATACAAAATCAGCTAACGCTTTGGAGCACAGTCGTGTGTAAGATTTGAAGCAAAAATTGGCCTATGATAATGCTGATGACTTTCAGTGAGCGTATTATTCACAAGCTGCTGGAGATGAAAGGCTCATCGCATGGCTTATTTTAAGCTAGAATCTGAGAGCAGTGGAGAGCAGGAAAGCAGTTCATTGCTTCTTATTATTTTTGAATCAAATTCAGCTAAGCAATCTCTCAATATCTCTGCGAGTAAACTTTGATTCTTCTTTTACCTTGTTTTGAAACTCTGGTGCTCAATCCGTTTGAAATGAATGAGCTGCCTTCAATAGCAGGAAAAGTTGACTTTGTTAATGGAGTTTATCCTCCAGCAAAAACATTATTATCATCTTTATCGAGGCTACGCTAGCTTTGCTGCTAATGCTAAACATGCAGCGCTGAGTTACGCGCTTCGCACAATTCAAGTTCATAGAAATAGCGAAATTTAATATCTGTGAGGGTAATAATGCTTTAAATTCTGATTCTTATGACTTCATTTTCTGACCAGTTTGATCAAAGTTTGACTTCCTCTATTTATTTCTCCACAAAAATCGTTATATATATGAGTCAAAACCTTCCAACTTGGTTAATTAGATGATCCATACAGAACTAAGCGCGTTGGAAATCAGCTATTAAAATCAGTGCAACACGACCAATCCAAATCGATTGATGTCGACGTATGACACCGATGGAACCTGGCCTATGAAAGCCATGGGGCAGCGTCACACAAGCCCGCGCAACTTCTATCGCCTACCGTCATTGACGCTGGTAGTGGCACTCGAGGAGGCCGAATGGCCGCTGATGAGCAGCGTTAATGAGACAGAGTGGCCCGTAATCAGAGCACAATACGAGCTCAATATCCGATACAGAGCAACGCTCCCGTCACAAAGAGCCATCAAACGCTGCGTGATGAGTCTTCTTTGAAATCTCTTCCGTGTCACTAGATAAAATGCCCATGCATTCGTGTATTTTTCCCTATCGTGTCATGCGTTGACTGACTGTCCAAATATGGGGCATTCTTTTGAATATTTTTTCATATGTCGACTTGAAAAGAAGCTTTTGAAAGAAGTATTGTGAAATAAACACGTGCATTTTTTTGTGCTTTTTTCGCATGAAAGTCAATTTTCATCGTATTAACTTCAAAAGCTAAAGAACAACATTATTCTACAGTGTATCGTGTATGATACTCATTTATCCTTGATTACTTCTGGTATAAGTTTTTATGTTCTGGTCACTCACATGTAAAATGCTACGTGTCATTCAATTAAATTCCTTATTCAGGGAAGCTCACTCGTTCACTTAAATGCACCTGCACTCGCATCGTAAACTCATTTGCTCCGTTAATTAAAGTTACTCTTCCTGTCACAACATACGTATCCACTCAAACCTGAACTTTTAATCATAACTTACTTATACAGGAGCTTTTTACAGACCAGATCATAAATATTGGCATTTATTTATTATTACTGATCTCGAGATTGGCACAACTCAGCTGTCTCAAATGATCGTGCATAAGTGCGACAGTACGAGAGTTTCTGCACGTGCCTCTTCCTGTCAACTACTAGCATCTGCCACCAGCTGCTGTCAACGCAGCATAGCCGCACCGAAGAGAGACAGCAGAGCGACCGAAGCGGAAATTTCGTTTGTGAACAATATTGGAAAAAAGAATGAGAACCACTTGTTATGCATCAGTTCCTGTTCGTGGGTCAATGGACTGCACCGCTGCGATCAAAGTGTGAGTGTCGTTTGAAGCAGGTAACTTGTCATTTCCGCTCGCACGTGTGACCTGATGTAAGCTTGGGGTTCTTGAATGTTAGGCTCAAATGCCGTATACTTTCTGCCGCACAATGAGAAACTCCTGACATGCTAACAAATGCTCTCTCAACTTGGTCCCGTAAGTTTGGAAGCAAATGTCGTGCAGACCAGACTTGTCTTGAAAGTTTCCCTTGCAAAAGCCACGAATTAGAATACGCATGCTGCTCTGACAAATGTATAGAATAAGCATGCATCTCTTCTCCTGGCGTACTTGAGTGATACGTGTGCTTGAAAACATTTAAATATTGGAGATTTATTGTCGTGTACAAATAATTTCAGAAGTTCTTTCATTCACTCTTCACGGTCACAGTCTAATACAGGGCTTCTCAAACAGGGGTACATGAACCCCTAGGGTGCATTTAACACATTTCATATGGTAAAATGCAAAATATATTTACATACAACCATATAAGTATACATAATTATTAATCATGTAGTGTATTTTCATAGTTTCTTAAACCTTTAACTGTGCTGGGGGTGCATGAAGATGAACCATTGAAGCTAAGAGGGTACACGACAATGGAAAGATTGGGAAGCCCTGGTCTTATATAGCTACATACCATCTTTCCTTAATTATGGCAAGCGCAGCTTCAAACAGAAAAGACTGTTGAGACAGACTTGTCTGAGTTCTGTGCACCGTCCGAGTGAGAGAGAGAGAGAGTGAGAGAAAGAAAGAAAGAAAAAGAAAAACAGTTTATTTCCAATAGAGCTGGTACAAAAGTACCATCATTGGTTTTTAAAATATCTTAAAGTTAATACACTTAGATGATACACACACACGAGTATTGTAATACCCATGTCACTAGTCGAAAAATGATTGAGGGCAATGTACTCCTAATCTTGCTTAAACTACATTTGATGATACATGTAATGAGAATTATAAGAGATGACACAACTTCATGACTTTTGACAGTTTACATATACATGACATAAAACTTCGCAATTCTTGACGCCAGTAAATACTATGCGAATCGCTTGTTTCGGCCGATGTTCACTAATGTTTTTCTAGGAAAGCGTAAAAAAATACATATACAAGCATGAGGTACACAAAAATTACAAATTTTGTATTTCTAATGACATCATTTTAACATAACGATCATTAGTTGATAAGCATTTTATTTGAAAATAAATGGATGATCACACAAAAATGTACAGTTTTTCACGTGAATGCTTCACAATAATTAAGAGATGACGAGTTAGGTAATGTTACAAGTCGAGGGTGAACAGGAAGGGACAATTATCTCTAGTTAAAAATGCCAGTTGTCGGCTTAGTACATACATGTGCACATGTACATGTAAATTACACAGTAAATAAATACACACATATGCACATACATATCTACGCACATACATATCTATGCATACATACACCTAACACGTAAACATACACAAATACATTTCTATGCATCGAGGAAATCACAATACAAACGCGTTCTTTAAAATGCTGTGCGATGTTCTGAAATATAGGATAATGAGCAAAAGAAATTCATGACAACTTTTTCAGTGTGTGTTGCTGCTTACAATTTCTAATGAAATATTGTAACGATGTTTAATTAAATATTATATTGAAGAGAATATTGGTTCATAAGCGTCTGATTTACCGTATTTACCGTACGTGGGTGATCGCACAACAAATACATAAATGCATTTTTATAAATATTCTGTAATAATGAAGTGAAATGAAGTATTACGTAGTGATACATTCACCCATCTACGTACGCATAGCGTGCACACGTACACATATACACAAGCAAGCATGAGCTCAAATATCAGCGTAAACTAGTCAGTATAAACTAGCATTCCAATCGAGAAACACTGAGAAAATACCTTTTATTACGGCCTGAATTTTATGAAATTTCCATACTAGAAAGTGGCACAAAACAGTCTATCAGAGTCAGAAACATGAAAACGATTGTCCTACAACGGTTCCCAAGTACAGAAATATGTGAGGCTTCGGCGCGGTTGTTATAATATACTCTAGAGCGTAAGAGATGACATGATAATTGCACTGCACTAGCCTAACAAGAGCATTTTTGGGCGTGAGTAAGAAAGAAAACATGAAATATCCTACAAGAGTCTCATATTAGAAAGAAAATCCCATTCTCTTTGAAAAAAAGGCTGGTATTCATAGTTTATATACCATCACGATACATTAGAAGTTCATTACGTGTTAAAATTCTCAGCAGATTGCTAATCATTTTACTAAATCAAACTATAGTATCACACTATAATCACACTATAATCTAAATCTAATCTAAATCACACTAAATCACACTATAGTCAGTAGGTAAAATGCAACGTTTCAATGCCACTGGCATCATCATCATCAGGCTGAAAAGACGAAAGAAAACTGGTCACTCNTAAGAAAGAAAACATGAAATGTCCTATAAGAGTCTCATATTAGAAAGAAAATCACATTCTCTTTGAAAAGAAGGCTGGTATTCATAGTTTATATACCAGTTGCTAGTCCAGTACACACAGGTGTATGTGCACATATGCACACATACACCCATATCCAAATTAGCGCGTTTGCGAATCCCAGCGTTTTAGAAGATCAAATCATAATACCTACGCATACATTCCAAACTGTTTTGTGATGTCTTGTATCATAAAAAATGAGCAAGGGAGAGTATTCCGCAATGGAGATACCAGGCAAATGAGATTTGTCAATACGTGTTCAGTTTGTTCTGTAACGAAGAATTATCGTTGAGACGCAAGATGACGAATTATTTTGGCTTTAAATTCTCTCGGTCTTTGAGGAATTTTGAAAAGCACCCTGCGAAGCTTCAATTAAAACATCCAGAAATGGCAGCTTCCCACCTACACTCAGCTCGTACGTGAAACGCAATACCGGATTATTAGTCATGACATTCCTCAACATATTCAACTGTTCTACGGTCTCGACTTCAACAAAAATGTCGTCCACGTATCTGCCGTACAAAATCGGCTTAGCCAGTATAGAGTTCAACACCAGGTTTTCGACGTCGGACATATAAAAGTTGGCAAATGTAGGCCCTACCCAGTAACTTTTTCGCCGCCTTTTCGAAAAGTATGCACACGGTTCGCCGAGTCGTATGCTCATTTATGCATGATTATCGTCACCAAGGCGGCGATATATAGCCGACTTTATCGTCGCCCGCCAAAGACCTCTTTTGCCGCGATAATTATCGCCGCCTCGAAAGCATAATTGTGCATAAAGTTGCATGACGGGCGGCTGATGAAATGCATAAGTATGCATAATATTGTATTCAATGTGCATTTTCATAGCACGGTACACAAACGTAAATACATGTTTTTCTGTGCGCCATTATTTAAATCCGTGGGTACCGTGAGTACTTTCAGCCATTATGAAGCACATCCCTTCTATTCGAAATTATCGCTGCCTCGAATGGATAAATAAGCATAATAAAGCAAAAAGGCTATAACATAGCATAATTATACAGTATTGATTATTGAAATCTATTGGTTCAAATAAATCAATATCATCACATATTTTATATTTGGTCATCCACTACACACTGAAATCAAGTTTTCACCGAAATATAAAAATTGCATCACAGAGAACTTATAAAACATTTCCTTGGTAATAAGTATCACAGAGTTCAGTTAAAAAAATCACAGAATAACTCAAAAACTTAAGAAGAAAGTAGTAGGTGCTCAAGTAAAAGATAGTAGTGAACTCGACACATTTCCTGCGAAGTGACCCACCGGTTGTCACTTAAGTGATTTTCATAGTGCTGCTGACCCACCGGCAGTCACCAACTTATTTGTTATAAATACTTAATGAAAGCTAAATAAAAGCCGTATCTAGTTTTTGTTTGCCGTTTTCAAAGTTGATTACTTCAATTGACTTTAAATTTGAATTGAATACTGAACTTTAGTTTAACCCATCGCAGTTTACGCGTTAAAAAATATGGTCTTTCAACAAATAAACGCATTTATTTCAACAAAAAGGAGGCCTACCCACCATCAGTTCGGGCCCTAACTTTGTCTCCTTGGGGCATAATCTTTTGAATAATTTTAGTATTTTCATTTTGTATCATAGTATGAGTTTCACTAATCACAGCAAGAATCCCCATAAGAGGAATATTCCAAGCATCATTTAGCTTAAAGAATTATCCGGGAATTTTATGCCCTGAATATGGTTTCGCACAGGGCACTCACAATGTCCCCCTAACGGTGCTACTCCCCATATTTACAATAGTATCACCCTGAGGGGACAAACCTACCCAGAATGTCTAAATTTAAGCCACATCCATTGGTGTAAACGCAACATTACACACTTATTTCACTGTCGGATTCCACAATTAGATCTGACGAAGGCACTAGCTCAACTGCACAAGTGATGCTCGGTGAGGGGACAGTGTCAGTTGATACGGTTGTGGTGATGGTGCTAATATTGGAGGTGGTTGCTATTCCTGCAGCCTCTGTAGCACTTGTTCCATGGTGATGGCTATTTCAATCCCAATCCACCGATTCACGCAGGCCTCGTTGTGTGGCGACTGCGATTTCTTTGTGGTTAGTGAACCCACCGGCTGCCAACACTTCTACAAAATATAAGAACAACTTAGTTCCGTGATTGATAAAGTTGTACCAATACAATAGTAAATAAACAGAAATTGCACACGAGTTGCATACTAAAGAATAGAAGAATCTTAGCCAAAGTGCGTTTCCACACAGCACATGTTGCATGCGCATAGAGACAGCAAGTCAGGAAGTTGAAACACTATAGAAGTTCATGATGGAACAAGTAGGTGCTGAAGACAAGGGTAGCAGTAAACTGAAAAAAATAATTAGCAGTCGTTAACACAATAAAAATCATACTATTTCAACCAGTAGAGAGCCAAATTTCAAGCTCAGGCCTTAAATTTTGATTCTGGGGATGCTACTTCCCATAGGTACAAGTATTTTATCCTTGTTAGGGTACAATTCAGCAGAAAGATGTGTGATCTGTGAGTGACTGGCTTCATTTTCAAAAGAAAATGTAACAATAGCAAAACACAATAAATCGAGGTGCTCTAGTTGAACATCACCTTAAGAATAAAGGAACGTCAATCTTTAAGTTTCACTTCTTCATGTGCTATACAGAATTTATGGCATTCACAGCTGATTTCAAAAGATAATCAACAAGGAAAATAGATCAATATTAAAAAGAACTACCTATTTTTGATGCACTGGTATAATTTTTTTTTATCTTGCAGAGCTTTATTTGAATAGGTTAGTAATCTACATAAAAACAAGATTATCAGGGAGGGCAAGAACATTTCTCAGTAAAAACTGCTTACCATGAATGATGCGCATTGCACTGTGGTCCTTGAAGGCAATTTCGACTGCTGCCTCCGATGACCACCAAGTCCTGAGAAGCTGAACTGCATCGCCAGTTCTCTGGTGAACAGTTGCTTCAAAATACGTCTCCAGACTCTGAAACGCTTACTCGTACATGGCCTTTGAGAGCTACCAGGTGCAAAAAAACTATTTTTCATGAGAAACATATTTTAGCTAGGTTTTAACACAAGCTTCATTTTAACACTTACCGTGACTTGCACTGGAGTCTCTTGACCAAAGATAAATAAAGAAAATGACTACCTGAATGCATCATGGATGCGTTTGTTTAAATCAATATTGGTACACTTCTTAATGAAGCTTAATATTTCCTGCTCTCAAATTTGTTGCAAGGTTATGGGCTTTCATGTGAAATGCCTCTGTGTGCCCTTACATAAGAAACTGTTTCTTGATGTTTTATTTAGTAAAAACTTCCATGAACAATTTATCTTAGGTATTTCTTATGATGTGTACAATATTTCATTCATAGTAAGAAATGGATATTCCCACACTGTAACTCATCCAAACAGTAGAAAATAAACAATAAAAGTAATTCATTATTACTGCTTAGATCTAACCTTTATTTAAAAAATAAAGTTACCTGTGCATAAATAATTATTGCAGGGACTTAAGAACAGCATCATCTATGTATGAAATAAAAATCATTCTATTTAACTCACTAATTCAAGTTGCTTAAAAAGAACGTCCATATCTTCCACTGTCTTGTCTGGTCCAGGTAAGGGCTCATTACTCGAAGGTTGGGGCTTTCTCACCTCGTCCAATTTTTGTTCAAAGACAACCGACCAATGCTCCAACTTCTTAAATTTCTTTGACAGTATATCTGCAAATTCTCCTTGTTGATTGCTGATGCGCTTCAGCCTAGTTTGTAGAACGTTGACATTACTTGCCACTTTGTGTAGCACGCCCATCACTTCAGTGGATGTGCATTCATTCCTGAAGAAAACAAAACTTCGTCAACAACAGTATGATATATCTAACTGCCCTGAATTCCAAAGTTATTATGGTGAAACAAGTGGAATACATAATTATTCAATTTCAATACAAGAGAAGTAGTTATGATACAAATGCAGCCCTCCGATGTCATGAAGATTGAAGAAAGGTTATGATAATTAGAAAGTTAGTATACAATTCCATGTTAATGTGAATGATAAAAGTCAGGGTAATGGTATCGTACTTGGCAGAGGATATCTCACCGTGATGAACTGGGAGGATTGCAACTTTGCACCAGTGATGAAACTTGAAACGATGTAAGCTGTGCTTCGATGGTGCTGCGCGCAGAATCATCTTCGGTGGCTGAAGAAGGATAAGCTCCTAGGTATCCTTTTTCCCCACATCTGGCTCGTGAATCTGGGAGGTTGTGAGAGCATAATGTATGAGAAAAAACATAGCAAAACTAAAACAGAAATTCAGCTATACACTAGAAGAAAAATGAGAAAGTTAAATAAGCAAAGATCAACAGCAGAACTCCTCCTGCTACAAGCTTACAGATGAATAGAAAGACAGTAAATATCGATTAAGAATAATAAATATTGTTTTGCCAATTGATGAAGAGCACAAAGTGACACAGAGTAGAGCAAACAAATTAACATTTATTCTCATGGGCTAAGGCTAATCAAGGTGCTAAGGCTAATCAGTATGCATGTACATGCATTATTTTATATCCAATCTTATATGTAGAATATACCTATATCCCAGAACAGTCGCTGTGTTTGAAAACAGGATCCGTGGAAGCAAAACTATAAAGCAAACTACTCATCTGTACATATTTAAGTGTTAATACTAATTACAGGATGTATAACACATGATAAGAGATGCAAATTTTTCACTAAACAAAAAAAAACACATTTGAAACACTGCTGCAAATCATGAATATTGCACAACTTATATAATAATAATTTAAATGACATATAATAATGATAAAGGATGATGAACTAGATTGATTTCATTATTACTATATAAGTTAAAGCCTACAAAAGCCCACAACAAAGGTGTTCCCAAGAGAGGCATAGTGAAGGGGCCATCGAGTATGGACACACAAACACGTTCACGGGGAATCTATGCGGCAGTGTTTTCCCTCATAGCTTTCCCCGCACATACAAACAGCTTTCAGGAAGAAAGTTCAAACAAGATAACAGTTCAAGGAGAAACTAGTAAGTGCTGAAAAAACTGGTCTTTAGCAAAACAAAAAATATATATTTCCACAACAAGAAGAGCTACCAAACCATCTGCTCTGGCCCTTACATTCTGCCACAAGAGGAACTAATTCCCATAAATACAATAGTTGCATCTCGTGAGGAGTAAAAGCTAGATTATTGACCAAACAATTTTTAGTGACAAAGTCACTCTACACTTACTTGAAGTTGCCACGATGTTTGTGACCACATAAGTTCTCCAGTGTGATGGTGCTACACAGTCTCTTATTATCAACTCTAAATCTTTTGAAGGCCAGTAGCAAAAATTTTTTGATTTTATATAAGCCAGCTTGATGGCACCACCCTTTTTGAGTTATGGCTAGATGTCCCCGTTGAAAATTTATTTTTAATCAAAGACATCACTGCGCTTGGTTTAATCTGCAACATAGATCAAGGCACAGGTTGATACTGACAGATGTTATGTTTTCAAATAAATAGAATGTTCATCAGGCTCTTTTCAAAGTTCATACAATGAAAGGACTCAGTGAAGCACGTTCGACATTTGAAGCAGCAAAACATCAATATACATTTTTCTTTTTCTGGTATGAAGTCATGACAGAATATGCATAGAAGAAAAATTGTGGTCAATATTGATTTTAGGCCTTTCACGGAAATTAATAATTCCATTCCAAAGAATCACTAAAGGAACACATTTAAAAACGTTTCACACGATTGACATTCTGCTCGCTGATGCGTTTTTTTGAGATATAACAATAATTACGTTCAGATAGGAATAGCATTGTATGGTCAGTTGCTTAGTCACCGCATTGTTGGGTGACGCCCACTTTTCTGGCGGGACACGCCCACTTCAGGGCGCGAAAATAACAGCGTCGGTTTTGGTAAGTTAAGGTAAGCTATTTTAGGTTGATTTATGTTATTTTAGCTTAGTTTATTTAACTAACCTACCATAACCTCACCCATCGTTACGTTAATACCGTATTACAGCATATTTACGTGTCCGTTCCTTCACTTTTATATACGACATTCATATAACTTCAAAGTTGAATAACTCAAAAATAACGCATCAGCGAGCAGAATGTCATTCATGTAAAACGTTTTTAAATGTGTTCCTTTAGTGATTCTTTGGAACGGAATATTTAATTTCCGTGAAAGGCCTAAAATCAATATTGACCAAAATTGTTTATTTTGATCTAATTCCCAATAATCAAGGACCAAAAGTTGGAAATTTGATTATTGTCCTCTCCTTTACAAATACCCTTACTTTTTTCTAAATAAAGTGATTCAAATATGATGCAATAATATGAAAGAAATATGTAACTTTGGTAACTTCCAGTAACAATCGGCTGGTTTTAATTAAGATCTCCTGCACTTAGAGAAGAATTTGTACACACATCATGTACAGTGTATTACTGAAAAAATTATATACATTAAGAAAATAGCTTAACCATGTAAGTACTTAACATGCATATTTCTCTCCAAGAAATGTACATTCACACTATGAATTTTAATGAAATTGGAAAACATTTTGATATGCAATAAGTGGCAGCTTCTATAGAAAATACTATTTTTTGACAGAAAAAGAATTACATTTGCCAAAGCTAAACAGTGAAATCAAGCACTAAAAATGATAAACAAATCAAAACTTATTACATATCAATTAAAATTGTGAAAAGCTAAAATGTTTCTTTGATGTGATCCTCAGTCATTGTTTTTTACACTTATTGCTTAACACAATGTATTAACAATTAAGTAGCAAGATTATTGCCCCACATTTGAATACCTTATTCACCCATTGTTTGAATTATTAGATAGACATGTTCCAAATGTTTTAAAAAAGATTTTTCTATGATACAGTTTAAAAAGATTTACTAACAAAACATAAATTTTTCAATAAAGTTACAATATTTTCAAACTGCAAGTGACACAGTAAGGCACAAAATAAAGAAAATTTAGAAGCGCTATGTACCAAATGTGTGATACAAGCTATTTAAAAAACAACCAATTGATTAATTGCCATTTTCATAGATTTTTACAATATTGTTTTCCTCAAGTGGCTTCATTGTGAACCTAACCTGACATAATACTACTCAGATCCCAGGCAAAGAAGCTCACACTGAGCACAAGTGGCAACAAAAAAAGCTAATTTATGTAAATGAAATGTATCAAATTGTTTCATGCAATAAAAATTTAAATCTAAAGAAGTAACTTCTCACAAAACAAGCACAATTTAGGTTTCTGTTTTAAATGAGTAAATTTAGCCGTTCAAAATGTTGCTTGAGACATGTATTTAACACTGTTTGCTGACTTGCATATCAAAAATTCCTTAAATTTATCCACATATATTGACAAATAACACCATAGAACTTCAATTATAGTTTTGCTTGATTTTTCCAAATGCAGGGGAAGTATTATTTATCTGAACGACGTTTATAGAACACAGAATTCAAAACATTGCCGTTCATTATTCAGCATGCCTTCTAGTACACCACTGTCTCAAGATTTTAAATGTAAAATTTATGGCAGGCTGTGAATCACAAAACACTTGCTTACAGAAGCACTTCGTTTTTTGGGCACTGCACCTGTTATTTTAGCAAAAATGCCACGATTCAACTCAAAGTCACATTTCTATCTTTCGATATTATTTACGCTCAAATGTTACCTAACCACAGACTACCAACAGCAATCGCAAGAGCTAAATGAACTTGAACTTGAAATTGAGGGCCAACAATGTCAGGTTAAATGTGACCCTTCTTTGCGCCATTTTCACAAGTACCAACCTTCGAAAATATCAAAACAAAACTCAATCAGAGCTGCCAACAGAATCATCCGCAGATGGTTTGCAATTCCAGCCGCTTCAAATTTGGATCATAAGTACAGTAAAATAACACCGGCTAGCCATTTTTGAGAACCCATCTAAGATCCTTCCCGAATTACCCTGACCAAAGGGTAATTTCTGAACTATAAGACGTACAATCTTGAAATTAGTACCAAATTAATGCTTGTGACGAGTACAACATTTTCATGTAATTAAAAAATTTTTTACGCCCCTGTGGGGGGCAGAAAGCTCGGCTGTCGTGGCCCTCAATAGTCGGCCGATATTCTCTGTAAGGCTCATGTTCGTCTCGTTGTAATTTCTGAACTATTGCACCTAAAAATTTGAAATTTGTTTCATTTTAAACATCAATTCATTCTCCAACTGTGAAAGTATAGTAAAAGTCTCATACGCTTCTTGGGGAGGCATGGATAGAGGTTTCCCTACCCTATCAATGGTCGGCCGATTTTCCCTGTAAGGCTCATGTTCGTCTCGTTGTAATTTCTGAACTATTGCACCTAAAAATTTGAAATTGGTTTCATTTTAAACATCAATTCATTCTCCAACTGTGAGAGCATAAAAAAAATATCATACGCTTCTTGGGGATAAAAGAGAGCAAGGTTCTCCTAGCCCAAAAATCCGCGCTGACGAACGCCGTGATAATCTTGGTTATGATGCGCTGTCTAAGTCTGCTAGTCAGAGTCTTGTCGTTTTCGGCCCTGTCCCTGCCTGCATCGTGCCTTCGAATCCCGGCTCTGGGTGATGTGTTTTTCTCTTTTATAAAGTCATAGTTTCCATGTTTTTTGGTCACGTAGACTTTTGTGGGGCAATGTTATAAGCATGGAAATGTCATAATTTCGGTGCATGACGTAAAACATGTTTTCCGAGTCCCTTGATTGGAATACCAGTACATGCATTGTAATAAAAATATAACATGTTTAACAATGGTTATCAAAATATCTGATTATTAATTACCATTCTTGGTTGATAACTACACATCGGGATCGTAATACCCGTGTAAAATGTCGCAACAAATAATTTTTGTCAGAAAAGAAGAAGAAAAATGAGTTCCTTTCGTTGAGTAATCTGATTTTGACAGTGCATTTAAATATTAGTAACTAAGAAAACATAATCCTCGTAAGGCCGCGGCCAGACAAACAGCAGTGCAGCAGGGCTGAGCAGAGCAGTTTCGACCCTCTGGCAGCTGCTAGCTGACGCTAGTAAGTTAGGCGGCCAAACAAACAGCAGTGGCAGTCCTGAGTCTGCAGCAGTTGCAATTTTGGCGCCTCGAGAGCGCTACTCTGTCACTGTAGTTAACCCAAATTTTGCTTATTAAATGACTATAGAACTGGCAATATTTCATCCAACTAAATTTTTATTATATAGTACTATACTATGCATTATCTTGTTAGCATTACAAGTACATCCGTACACTGTCGTATAGTACGTTTGATTTCCCTGTGATATTTCTACCCACAATGATTGAATTGGCTTTGATACTGTTTTATAACTGCTCCCGGAAATTCCACAAATGAATTGCATGACATGCAAGTTGTGATGGCTGATAGAATAATAATGTAAATAATTCATTGACGAATGACTTGAAACCCTATAAATACTTGAATCTGAATTATTTTGCGGTGCTCTACGTGTAGATACATTACAGAATAAGGAACTCATTCGTTCAAGCGTATAAAGAAATTTCTGTATTTCTGACAATAACAACCCGAATTTAAAATTAAAAAATTATTAAACAATTTCAAACTGTAAAATGATCTTTTGCGTATGGCTTGCGGCGCTAAGTTTCAATTCAACTGTTATTTTCCCGTAGAGCGCGAACATCACAACCGTTTTTTAGAGAAACTAATAATAGTTTTTCAGTTGCATGCTTACAAAGTTATTTTTACCTCCAACAGATGACCTAACCTGTGTTTCCTCAGTATAACTTAGGAGAAAACTGATTAATGTTTATAACTTAAAAAGTATTAGTTTATACATAAAAGATGTATGTTTGCTGTCAAGTTTAGTGCCAAGCGTCAAAAAAAAAACCTGATATGAAATATTCGGCATTGGTACGCTCGTAGTGTAGGTATTGACAAAGAAAATGCCTGATATAGTAAGTTTTTCGATTTATGAGGTGGAAAATACCTATATTTGTTTAAATTACCGTAAAAGCCCACCTACCACTAACTTCCATAGCGTCTGCTATAAATGACCATTGTTCATTAACATAGTTATGATCGAAATATGAGATGCACCCCCGATCGCAGGAATAGCTTGCATCGAGGAGATCAGAAGTTTGACATCCTCCCCATACGAGCTCTGGCGTGCAACTGGCCGCTAGCTCCCGAGTGGTGTTTTATCATCCAAGATAAAACGCTGCTACCGCTTGCTCAGGACAGCCCTGTCCCATCTTGCTCCCTGCTACTTGTCTGGCCACCGTAATAGGAATACCACTAACATAAAACACCACGCCGGGTCTGCTCTGCTCTGCCCTGCTCCACTGCTGTTTGTCTGGCCGCGGCCTAAAACCGCGGCCAGACAAACAGCAGTGGAGCAGGGCAGAGCAAAGCATTTTTGACCCTCTGGTAGCTGCTTGCTTGTGCTAGCAGGTTAGGGTGGCCAAACAAACAGCAGTGGCTAGTCCTGAGTCCGTAGCAGTTACAATCTTGGAGCCAAGAAAAGCAGTGCTTTGTGATTGTGCTTACCTCAAATTTTGCTTATTAAATAACTGTAGAACTGGCAATATTTCTTCTAATTATGTTTATTTACATATATTGCTATGATACGCTTTATGTAGTTAGCATTACAAGTACATCCGTACACTTTCGTATTTTACTTTCGATTTCCCTAGTATATTTCTACACCCAATGAATTAAATGGCTTTAATGCTGTTTTTATATTGCTTCAGGAAATTTTACAAAAAATTAATTGCATGACATGCAAGTTATGATTACTGATAGAATAATCATGCAAATAATCTACTGACGAATGACTTGAAATTATAAATACTTTAATCAGAATTATTTTGCAGTGGTTTACGTGTAGATACATTACAGAACAAGGAATTTATTCGTTCAAGCGTATAAAGGTATGCATTTATGGATATAACAACCCAAATTTAGAATTAAAAAATTAATAAAAAATTTCAAAGTGTGTAAGGATCTTTTGTATTTGGCTTGCGTCACTTAATTTCAATTTAATTGTTATTTTCCCATAGAACTTGAACATCACAACCGTTTATTAGAGAAACTAATAGTTGTTTAGTTGCATGCTTTTAAAGTTGTTTTTACCAACGCAACTGTTGTAACGCAAACTTAAATATTTCTGTATCGGCCGTGCCCAGCACTTCGCGCTGGTCGAGAAAAATTTGATACAGAAAAAAGGTATGTTTGAAGTCAATTTTAGTGCCGTGCGCCTAACACGAATGACCTAAGATTAAAATGTTCGGCATTGGTACGCTTTAAAGTGTAGGTATTTACAAAGAAAATGCTTGGTATAGGTTTAGTTTTTCAATTTATGAGGTGGAAAATACCTATATACTAATAAATAAATATACAAGCCCACTTAAAAAAAACTTCCACAGCGTATGCCATAAATGATCATTGTTCATCGACATAGTTCTGATTGAAATATTATGAGATGCACCCCCGATCGCAGGAATAGCTTGCACCGAGGAGATCAGAAGTTCGACATCCTCCCCGTACGAACTCTACCGTGCAACTGAGTGCTAGCTTCCGAGCGGTGTTTTATCATCCATGATAAAACGCTGCTGCCGCTTGCTCCGGACAGCGCTGTCCCATCCTGCTCTCTGCTACTTATCTGGCCACCCTAATAGGAATACCACTAACATAAAACACCGCGCCGGCTCTGCTCTGCTCTGCCCTGCTCCACTGCTGTTTGTCTGGCCGCGGCCTTACGCATAGTTGAAAATCACTCTCGTTAGGGCGCACTTGTATTGGAATATAAGCAAACGAATACAGGAACCGGTGATTGGAGGGATAAATGTTGAGAGTAAATTGAACAGATATGAATCATTTTGCGTCAAAGATTATGAGGTCGACATTGAGGAGAATATTTTTTTTCGTTATGAAATATTTCATAGTACGCCAAAATAATGAGCTCGAAGGGAATAAAATGTTTTATCATCAAACAAATATACAACATTTAAAAACTACGCTGGTAATACTGACGCAAAAGAATTTGCTGTTGATCGGGACGTGATGCGTGTAGCAAGAAAAAGAAAAAGAAAGAAAAGAAAAACAGTTTATTTCCAATAGAGATGGTACAAAATTACCATCAATGGTTTTTAAAACATCTCAAAGTTAACACACTTAAATGATACACACACACGAGTATTGTAATACCCATGTCACTAGTCGAAAATTGATTGAGGGCAATGTTCTCCTCATCTTGCTTAAACTACATTTGATGATACATGTAATGATAATTATAAGAGATAACACAACTTCATGACTTTTGACAGTTTACATATACATGACATAAAACTTCGCAATTCTTGACCCCAGGAAATACTACATGAATCGCTTGTTTCGGCCGATGTTCAAAAATGTTATTTCAAGGAAAGCGTGAAAAAAAAATGTATATAAGCATGTGGACAACGAGGATTACAAGTTTTGTATTTCTAATTAAATCATTTTAACATAACGATCATTTTTTGATAAGCATTTAATTTAAATATAAATGGATGATCACCTCAAAAAATGTATAGTTTTTACGGGAATGCTTTACAATAATAAAGAGATGACGAGTTCGGTAATGTTACAAACTGAGAGTGAAAATAAAGAGACCACTATTTCTAGCTAAAAATGTCAGTTGTCGGTTTAGTGCATATACATTGCATATATACATGTAAATATATACACATATACGTGTACATACATACCTACGCACAGACATACACCTAACACGTAAACGTACACAAATACATTTCTATGCATCGAGGAAATCACAATACACACGCGTTCCTTAAAATGCTGTGCGATGTTCTGAAATATAGGATAATGAGCAAAGGAAATTCGCGATAACTTTCGCGAATTGGCACAAAACAGTCTATCTGAGTCAGAAACATGAAAACGATTGTCCTTCAACGGTTTCCCAGTGCAGAAATATTTCCAGAATGTGTGAGGCATAGGTTCGGTTTTTATAATACACTCTAGAGCGTAAGAGATGATATGATAATTGCAATACACTAGCCTAACAAGGGCATTTTTGGATGTCAATAAGAAACAAAAACATGAGTGGGTATCACACATGCGTGTATTTTCCTAACTTCATCCAGAAATGGTTCCCCCTGCAATGGGTCCCCAATTTTTGCCATTTTCTCTGTTTCTAACGTTTCGAATCGAGCAAAAACTGTTGTAAATCGAAAGTAAAGTTGAATCTCTAACAATTACGATGTTTTCTCATATAAAAATTCCATATCCACGTTTCTGCCTTTCATTTTGATTTCTCTACTTTTCTTGATGGAACATAAACGCTATTTCATCAAGCCTATTACGAACTCATTTTCCGAATTCTTCTGATACAATGTTTGTGCTCATTTTTTCATCAGTTTGGAATGTATCCGTGGGTATTATGATTTGATCACCTATACGCTGGGATTTGCAAACATGCTCATTTGTATATGTGTGTACGAATGTGGGTGTATGTGCGCATATGGGTGTCCATATGTGCACACACACCTGTGTGTACTGAACTAGCAACTGGTATATAAACTATTAATACCAGCCTTTTTTCTCACTCACTACTTCTAACACTACCCAACACATCATTTCATTCTATAATTGCAAAGCAATCCAAAGCTTAAATGTCTTGTACATGTAAAATGTGGCACCTACGTATGTATGTTTATCAGTCGCAGACATTTTGCGCATTATTTCAAAGATAATGTGATTTTTTTCAAATATGAAACCCATATGGACACTCATGTTTTGGTTTCTTATTGACATCCAAAAATGCTCTTGTTAGGCTAGTGTAGTGCAATTATCATATCATCTCTTACGCTCTAGAGTGTATAATAAAAACCGAACCTAGGCCTCACATATTCTGGAAATATTTCTGCACTTGGGAACCGTTGAAGGACAATCGTTTTCATGTTTCTGACTCAGATAGACTGTTTTGTGCCACTATATCTAGTACGGAAATTTCATAATATTCAAGCCGTAATAAAAGGTATTTTCTCGATGTTTCTCGATTGGAATGCTAGTTTATACTGACTAGTTTACGCTGATATTTGCGCACATGCTTACTTGTGTATGTGTGTACGTGTTCACGCTATGCGTGCGTAGATGGGTGAATGTGTCACTACGTAATACTTCATTTCACTTCATTATTATAATGCATTTATAAAAAATATACGTATATTTGTTGTGCGATCACCCACATATGATAAATCAGACGCTTATGACCCATTAATCTTTTCGATACAATATTTAATCAAACATCGTTACAATATTTCTTTAGAAATCGAAAGCCGCAACACACACAGAAAAAGCTATCGCGAATTTCCTTTGCTCATTATCCTATATTTCAGAACATCGCACAGCATTTTAAGGAACACGTATGTATTGTGATTTCCTCGATGCATAGAAATGTATTTGTGTACGCTTACGTATTAGGTGTATGTATGTGAGTAGGTATGTATGTGGACTTATATGTGTATATATTTACATGTATATATGCACTTGTATATGCACTAAACCGACAACTGGCATTTTTAGCTGGAAATAGTGGTCTCTTTCTCTTCACTCTCAATTTGTAACATTACCGAACTCGTCATCTCTTTATTATTGTAAAGCATTTTCGTAAAAACTATACATTTTTTGTGTGATCATCCATTTATATTTATATTAAATGCTTATCAACTAATGATCGTTATGTTAAAATGATTTAATTAGAAATACAAAACTTGTAATCCTCGTGTTCCACATGCTTATATACATTTTGTTTTCACGCTTTCCTTGAAATAACATTTTTGAACATCGGCCGAAACAAGCGATTCATATAGTACTTCCTGGCGTCATGAATGGCGAAGTTTTATGTCAGGTATATGTTAACTGTCAAAAGTCATGAAGTTGTGTTATCTCTTATAATTATCATTACATGTATCATCAAAT
>JACJUY010005676.1:25566-43396 GCA_014220935.1 Platorchestia sp. MABIK | reverse complement strand
GAGAGTTCACTGCAAAGATCATTTCGTACGGTTCTAGTTCTGTTACCGTTGTGGGTAGAGGAAGCCTACTAAGACAATCGCTATTTACGTTACATTTGCCTTTCGAGTTGTTGAAAACATAGTCAAACTGGGATAGTCTGAGAGCCCATCTTTGTATAAGAGCGGAACAATTGAGAGGTACACCCTTGTTGTGTCCAAAAAGTTTACAAAGAGGTTTTCGATCGTTATGAATAATAAACTTAGCACCAAGAAGAAATTTATTGAATTTTTCCACACCGTAAACAACACTAAGGCTCTCTCTTTCGATGTTAGAATAGTTTCGCTTTGCATTATTTAGAGATCTAGAAGCAAATTGAACAGGACACCAATCATGAGAAGGACCAACGCGTTGCATGAGTACGGCAGCAACCCCATAACCAGAACTATCCGTTTCAAGGAGAGTTTCATGGTTGGGATCAAACAATTTTAGAGCCTTATGCGAACGAAAGATATCCTTGATTATTTGGACACTTTTATCCTGCTCTGGAGTCCACCGGAAAGGTACATCTTTCTTAAGTAGCGAATACAGAGGATGCACGACAAGAGAAAAATTGGGTACAAAACGACTGTAGAAATTACACAATCCTATGAAAGCTTGCAACTGTTTGAGGTTTTTGGTAACAGGAGCATTGAGAATTGCGTCTACTTTCTCAGAATTAGGGTGAACACCTTTGTTATCGAAAACGTAGCCAAGATAAGACACACGATCAGTTAAAAAGGCACATTTAGAAAGATTTAGGCGAATTCCAGCATTCTTTGAGGACAGACAACACTTTGTCAAGAACTTCCAAATGAGCATCATAGGAAGAGGTCAAAATGAGTAGATCATCCTGGTACACAATGATGTTATCGATGCCAGAAAGAGTCCTGTTCATGAACGCTTGAAAAATACCAGGGCTTGCACGCAATCCGTAAGGTAAGTAATTGTACCTAAATAGATCTTCCGAGGTGTTAATGGTTGTAAACTTTTTTTATTCTAAGTCCAACGGAATTTGCAGAAATGCATTTGACAAATCAATTTTGGAGAAAAACTTCGCGTCTCCGACTTGAGAAATTACATCATTGTAGGGTTTCGGTGATCGTGTCTCGTCACGATAAATTAACCCTGAGGTCCTAGGGTGTCCAATCAGAATTGGTTCTAGAGTTCGTCCATATCGTTCACGAGAGGGGGTGGAGGAGAAGTTACAAGCAGTTGCGATGATGGTTTATTGTTGAAACATGGTGATACAGTAAACGGGCGGGGCAGACCCCAGCACCGCTGTGCGATGAGCACACGCCGCAGACTCGGCGGTGACTCTCTGACTACTCCTCTCTAACTCTGGCTACAGCGCATTATACACGTAACCTGTATCTTAGGTGGGCTTTCCCGTATTGATAATAATAACACAAGAAATTCCACTCCGACATGGCTCCCCTTTTCGCGGAAGTGGGTCCTCCCACTTAACATATAATACTATTGATTGCAAAAGGTTCAATATGTTCACGTGGATATTTACGTTAAGTACATGAAGGGAAAACTCATATAGATAAACATAATTACCGGTCTATGGAATCATCATCGCATTTTATCTGCAGCAAAGAACACAATACTAGGTTAAAAGCATAAACGGCAAAAGCTATAATACATCACAACATACAATAGTGATGACGCTAAGCGAAACTAATCTAAATGACATTCGCCGTCGTTCACTGAAATATTATTTCCGGTGGGGTACACAAATGATTTAAGAATTTAGGAAAACCATAATTAAGTCAAATAATTAATGAAACAATTAATGTAGAATATTATTATCACGATTCATTAACGATTACCGGTTTCATTTGAAAAATTCATTGATATCACAAAAATGAAACTATCAACCACTTCAGCAAAACTGCTAAGGCAACGTTCCAAACAAGCAAATATTCGATCAGAACTCAATACAACAAGCTAAATACGAAACAAAACAAAACACTTAAGTACACAAATCGATAATAGAGAAAAGCCATAGAAAAATATAAAAACTCGCCTCCCGGCACGCTATCTCAACTACCGGAAACGGCCAGCAGCAAACTGCACGCCTGCGGCGCGACAGCTCACAGCTGAACACAAATACCAATTGTACATGAACACAAACACTAAATGCACACAAAACATAGAAAGAACACTGAACGAAACACGAAAGAAAACACGGAAAACGATATGTAAAAGTAATTACGCATCACAACACATTTAAGAAAATACACAGATTAAAGAACAACATACACGAAGTAAAACTAAATCAAATGAATATGTCAAACATGAAGAAAAAAGAAAGAAGAGGTTCGACGCATGAACCAAAATAAGGAACACAAGTTGCTATACAAGGTTTGTTGCGTATTCGAAAGGAATAACAACATTCGTTGGGACGCACGACAGATTCGACTGATACATTCGTCAATGAAGCGAAAATCAAAAATAAAGCGCATGCTCAGGAAACGAAAACTGAACACAGTGAGAACACTTTTGTCCCGTGTTATTTCGAGGATGTTATCGAAATATCCCAACCTGGTTGTTAAGTAGATAAGTTGGTTGGAGGGAATTTTCTAAAAATTAAAGAATGTTATTAAAACATTGGACTGAATTACTTATGAATGAAATCACAATGACCAGACCAGAATGATAGTTTCTATGTTAAGCCTTTTAACTTGGTTCTGGTGCCCTTTTAACAAGTTGGATAAGTATTAAGTAAGTTGGAAGTAATTGTAGATCGAGCCTTAACATTAATTGAAAGTTTTTAAATTGTTATCCACCGAAAGTCCCAGTGACGTCGTCATGGACTCGGTATCCACTGTTGGCACAAAACGATGGCCCAGAGCCTTAAACACGTATCCTGTTTACGCTAATACTGTCGTCGGGCTCCTGGGGATTCTCCTGGGGATTCTCTACGGTCTAATTCCGTTGTGGGGAATTACTCTTTCTGGGGAATTACTCGTTCAGATAACATGGATCTCTATCGTAGTTTTCCCCAACGTCAGAACACGTTTGCTCTGCATCTCTTAACGATGACTTTTAAATCACAAATAAATCAAATCAATAAATCAATCAAATAAATCATAAAAATCCGACTGAACAACATAAAAATGCATAAATGCAAAATCCTTTATCTGCAAAAATATTTATTACACAAAATAAATAACCGGCAAAATTCAATTCTTACCCAGGAAACATTTCAAACAGTTCCTGTTCAAAACCCGTTCAAACAAACGCGTTCAAACATGTTCAAATACCACTGGAACACCATCCCTCTCACACAAGGAAAGATTGCTCCTTCAATCAATAAACGAAAACGTCACAATAAACGTAAAAAAAAATTTTCGGGGAAATCAACTACAATGGAATAATCCGCCCATGCTCGACAACATGGCAAAAACATATCAAAACATCGAAAAACACAAAATGCAATACAGAATTTAGAGCAGAATTAGCGACGCAACAGTAAACTCACAATAAAACAGTAACTGTAGCAGTAACTGTCACATAAACCTGCTAGAGCTTCACGAGAGTTGCACGCTCATTATCGCTGAGGCCGGAAGCCGCAAGCACCAATCTCTGCTAGACTGATAACTCACCACAGCGAAACCGCAGTCACACTGACAGAAAACAGTACACGAACTACACTGAAAAACTGAAACGTAATTCGTAACTTATCGTCGAACATTACAAAAAAATAACAGTAAGTTCGGAAACATTTCTGTGTCTATCACTCTGAAAAATTC
The DNA here is from genome assembly GCA_014220935.1 of Platorchestia sp. MABIK. NCBI lineage: Eukaryota > Metazoa > Arthropoda > Malacostraca > Amphipoda > Talitridae > Platorchestia > Platorchestia sp. MABIK. The sequence continues at coordinate 39,619 of JACJUY010005676.1, read as the reverse complement.
ACAAAAAATCGCAAAAATTAACCTTGCTCGTTAATTAAATCTGCGGCTCACGTCTAAAATCGAGCCACTTCGTCCAAAAAAAATTAAGTAACCTCTTATAGCGCGATCACACACTGCGGACGACAACAAAAAATTAAACTTTGTTTCCACGTCCGGAAACTCTTAAAAATTCACTCCTCGTCGAGAAAACGGTGCTTCTGGTCATCCGATAAAAAAAAGTAAATCCATGAATTACTCCCATGAAAAACTCCCGAGTTCAAAACTCTACCGAATCACGCTGCTGAGAGAGTACTTCCATGTTTCCCAACTCCGGAATTAGGTGGCCAACCTAACTCCGTAGTGGTCAACACTCGTCCTTAGTTCAAATTACAGCGACCAGCACCGTCTTCTCTACAACAATAAGAGAAATGTGGGACGACTTCTTACGACGAAACGATTTTCACCTTTGAAAAAAAACACGAGCACGAACAGCACTATTTGACAGAAAAAACAAGAACACGAACAGCACTATTCGACAGTTCTCGTACACTTCAGAAACACATTTCGTCCTCTGTCCAGACACTGGGAAGTACCTCCTTTACTTCGTCCTAGAGGGTAAATGGTTCGTCCTAGAGGGTTACTGTTGGGTGCGTCGTAATTTCACCGCCTCTGTGCATCGATTCCTCCTTCACTGCAGCGCCATCACGCTGGATAATTAGTTGCGTCACGGAACAGCTTCCGTGGGGTTGGGTTTCTGATCTGCGATGCTGATGAACACTTGATAGTCGCAGCCTCCGTAGATTGTCATCGACCTTCCTTAATGGGTCGCGTTGCTCGTTTCTTGGTTCTCCCATGGTTAATCAAATTGTCACAGCACTGTCACTTCACTCCCACTTTACTTCCACCCCCTTTACTCTCGCATAAGTCTCGGGCGCTAACGTAGATTTTGGCAACGTCCCTGGTCATCACGGCAACGTTCCTGTTCGTCACAGCGCAAAATGTTGAACGATGTCCTTGTTGGAGAATTCTTCGGCGACGTGACGTCACTCTATCACAACGTCCGTATCACTCTATCACAGAGTCCGTGTTGGCAATCACACTTTATCGACGTCACTCTATCACAGGGTCGATGTTCGGGCGCCAATGTAGGGTTTCGGTGATCGTGTCTCGTCACGATAAATCAACCCTGAGGTCCTAGGGTGTCCAATCAGAATTGGTTCTAGAGTTCGTCCATATCGTTCACGAGAGGAGGTGGAGGAGAAGTGACAAGAAGTTGCGATGATGGTTTATTGTTGAAACATGGTGATACAGTAAACGGGCGGGGCAACGACCCCAGCACCGCTGTGTGATGAGCACACGCCGCAGACTCGGCGGTGACTCTCTGACTACTCCTCTCTAACTCTGGCTACAGCGCATTATATACGTAACCTGTATCTTAGGTGGGCTTTCCCGTATTGATAATAATAACACAAGAAATTCCACTCCGACATCATCAATGACAGGTAGTACCGATTGAACAGGATTCAGAAAATTGTTAATGGAGGCTGAAAAATTTCCACAGATTCTCACACTGCCGTCAGACTTTAGCACATAACGGTGGAAGATGCCCATTGGCTATCATACACTTTAGAAATTTTACCCATACTCAGCAAGCGCTCCAGCTCGGTTTTGAAAGAGTCTTTTAGTCTTACAGGAACAGGGCGTGCTTTACAAAATACAGGAACTGCATTAGGCAACACATCAAGATGAACGGTATCTTTAACGTTAGACTGTGAATCAGATGATAAGTATGAATCATATTTCAAAGACAAGCTTCTCGGCAACCTATGGCAATCCGTTTTGTTTATAGTGTCGTATTTATCAGGAATGACAACATTTACGTTGAGTTTAGAACAAATATCTCGGGCAAGCAAGTTGATTCTATCATCTTCCACAATGAGAAACTTATGATCAAAACTGACGTCTTTATAACTAATGATTATTGAAGATTGACCAAGACAATTTACAGAGCCACCACTGTATCCGAGCACTTTGCTACACGACTTATAACAGCACCAACTGCAGGTGCATCTCTTTTACGTATAGTTGAGACTGCACTACCATTATCAAGCAGAAATTCAACAGGTTTCCATTTCAAGTTGCATGTTAACATAGTAGGCTCTTTTGGTTAACAAAGTAGACTGACTGGCCTATCCACCGTTTATTTAGAATTTAACACTCCATGAAAACTTTCCTGTGGTGGTAAAAGCGGCATGAATCTCGATTCTACTTAGATGTCTAAATGTCCTGGTCATTCATTATTCAGTATGATTCGGTGTGGTAAGGTTTTTGAAAACAAAGCTTCATTCTCTTTGCAGTTAGGCAGTTCCCAGAATGGGGTGCGCATTTGATTTCGATTTATCAAACACAATTACATTGTCTATTTAATTTCTAGATGACGGAGCTTCAGCGTTGTGAGGGCGTCAGTCTGCACGACACCAGCTCATCATGACGTCATGATGCTAGTGTGGCCTTGAGAATGTCCTACTCTGGGTTAGGACAAACTCGTCAACGGACGAAAATCTCTTTCAAGGAGCATTCCACCTGTCAGTTAATTTAAGGTTCGTGTAAGCTCATACAGTTCATTTCGGTCATCAACTAATATCTTTCCCCTCAAAGGGATACAACGATTTTATCTAAGAGAATTAACACCCCTATGGGGAAAATTTGTGAGGGCCCGAGCTGAAAGTTACGAAGGCCATTTTTTGTTGGAATACATGGAATGTTTTTGTTATGTTATTAAGGACCACCAGTTTTCGGTTCACTGCTGTCCTGTTTTTCTGCACCTACTATTGTCTTCTTCAACTTTTATCTTGTTTCATGAACTTCTTTCTCAACTTACTGTTTCCATGTCCCTTCTGCATAGATTCCGAGTTCCCTTATCTACATTTTAAATGGTGCCTCCCTCTTTTCTCTCATCGAAACGCTCTTTTTAGCGGTTGGGGAGGCTTAAACTAACATGTTATCTAACTAATGTCTTATATAGCATTCCGTTATAGTAATACCCCTCCTTGGGATACGACTATTGTATCTATGGGAATTAGATCTCCCAGGGGGAAAATGCGAGGGCCCGAGCTAAGAGCTAGTTAGGTCTTCTGTTTGTTAAACTGTAATGCCTTCGTTATGTTAAGGACCTTCTTTTTTCGGTTCACTGCTGTCCTGTTTTCAGCACCCACTACGTTCTTCTTGAACTTCGATCTTTTTTCATGAACTTCTTACTCAACTAATTGTTTCTTTGCCCCTTCTGCATAGATTCCGCGTTCCCTTAACTCCATACTAAATGGTGTCTCCCTCCTTCCTCTCTTTGGATCGCATTTATTTTGCTGCGGGTAGAAAGGTGATAGATATATACTTATTAGTTTTGCTAGGCTGTCCCTGTTCGGGCGCCAATTGTTAGAAAATTCTTTAGGCTGGTCCTTCTTGGAAGCCAGTAATAGATTATTTAGGTGGGCGAGTCCTGTCCGGCCCGATTTGATAATTCTTTAGGCTGGTCCTTCTTGGGAGCCAGGGATAGATTATTTAGGTGGGCGAGTCCTGTTCGGCCTGATTTGATAATTCTTTGGGCTGGTCCTTCTTGGAAGCCAGTAATAGATTATTTAGGTGGGCGAGTCCTGTCCGGCCCGATTTGATAATTCTTTAGGCTGGTCCTTCTTGGGAGCCAGTAATAGATTATTTAGGTGGGCGAGTCCTGTTCGGCCCGATTTGATAATTCTTTAGGCTGGTCCTTCTTGGGAGCCAGTATTCTTCTCGGGGAAGATAGTCCTCGATTTATTTCCAGAGTTTATTTGCAGGAAACAGTATTAGTTGCAGAGGATTTCAATGGCAGATAAGGAGGTTCCGAAATTCCAGAGAGCGGACCGTTTCTTTAGTCGCTCTCAGTCTGTAGCAGATAAGGAGGTTCCGAAATTCCAGAGAGCTGACCGTTTCTTCAGTCGCTCTCTCGAATTTCGGACAAGCCGGATTCAAGGGGGTTTGGGGAGTATCTATGATACTTGAATTAAATTTCGACGAACATTATTTACAAAGATACGAGAACATCCATACTGGCGCGGGGCGTAACAGAAGGCTTAAACTAACTAATAATTATCTTTCGTTATAGAAATGTAAATAAAGGGATTTATTGAAGCAAATTTTTGTAACAAATACTGGCAGATCGGTTGCAACGTTTGAAAACGTATTAGCATTGCAGTGGGTAAAATCGATAATTAAATGCTGTTGTGAATAACCTGTTTTTTCTTTCAAGAATTGATTATTCATCAATATATTTGAGCATTGCATGGACGTCAGTCCTCAATGTTACGTTTTAATATCAGTCTGTTTTATTCGCACGACATCATTCGATTCAAATTCAACTAGCCAAATAGGTCCAAAATTTCCTATAAAAATAAATTATCAATAACTTCAATGCACAGCTGTTCAATAGGGTACCGATATCAAGTGTTGTATTCAGAGTTAGGTTAATCGACTGATTCTCTGATTGCAGCCAAAGCCAGATGGGCCAAATGTTGGACCACAAGTAGAGCTTGCCTGGCTTGCTCCGAACAAAGTGGTAGTTGAAACACAGTCATTCGGCAAATGGTAATTTATTTTATTTTGTTATCATTTGCACAGTTGATATTTACTAATGTATTCCAATTTATCAGATGCTTTAGCTGCAGTCTAGTATGATGAAGATAAGAAACTAAAGGCGTCAACCAAGGAAGTTGGATACATGGAACCTGCATCATCGCTCTAAAGTGAAGCCAAATTTCGGTAGCTGTAGGGTGACGGCCCCAGAGATGGAGGTGGGGCTCAGTTCGTGTCTGTCACTCAGTGTGAGAGGACGCCGCTGGTCCACGGTGCGTTCATGGACGAGTTTTTTCAATATGACTCGTTCATGCATTGGGCGTAAGTGCAGGAGAAGTCGCAAAAAAGATCCTGGCACAAGTTTTCGCACGGAAGTATTATACTATATTTTTTTGTGAGAGCGTTTACTTGTTACTGCTAGCATACAGTGGCCTTAGTGGACTACTTGCACTGGGTTTCTAATGCAAGTAGTCTACTAAAGCTTTCCACTCTTCAATTGCTCCTTCAGAACTGCACTCCTCATACGCAATGACTCATGTTTAAAAATGCAGTGCAGACTGACATTTTAACGTTTACAGATGTGATCATCATAAATTTAAAATAAAGGTTTGGTCAGTATTGAATTTAATGTTGTCAACGATTTCAATATTTTCGTTGCCACTTGTAGGTAATATGCTAAATTTGAAGGTATTTTACCTGAATGAAATTGTGTTTGCAAATACTTAGTTTTAAGATATAGCATAAATAACGTTCAGGTAAGAAAAGCGTTAACAACAGTTAGGAAATGGCTCTTCCGGTGTATGGCGGATACGGAGCATGCGCAGTCACTTTTACGAGGAAAAACATCGGTGTTGGGATGGCTAAGTTAAGTTATTTTAGATTTACTTAGGTTAGTTTATTTAAATAATCTAACTTAACCTAATCTAACCTCAGCTATCGTTACGTCAATAATGTTTTTCAGCTTCTCTTCGTGTCCGTTTGTCATATTTTAAAAACGACGTTCCTATAACTTCAAAGGTAAATATCTCAAAAACTGAGCATATGTGAGCACAATATCATTCATGTAGAACGTCTTAAAATGTCTCCAATTACATAAAATTTGATAATGAAATTTCAAAATTCGTTGACAACATTAAATTCAAAATTGACCATAGTTTTAATGAAATCGCTTAAAACCCGAATTCGAAGTTCTTCATTCTGTGTATAATGATGCCCATTTAGTGACCATTGTTTCTTATGAATATATGACAACCAATCTTTTATACATAGGAAATTCAAAGAAATAAGTATGGATGTCATATTAAATTAATTACTGACATTATTCTCAGACTTCCTCCCTCACAGCGCCGTCCAATTTTCATAACTATGTGTTTTATTTGCCAAAAATCTTAAGGTATACTTTGGTTCTGCAACCCCAGTACGATACAAACAATTACAACAATAATGTCTGTAATGTATGTAGTTAGTGAAGTTTGCATAATATGAGATGACATATGCATGAACTTTTGATCCATAAATCAAATGAGAAATATTATATTACACATATATCAACATACTGTAGTATCGAAAACATACAGTGTCTCATACTTGCTTGTCGATGCAGTGGCATGCCAAATTTAATACTCAAACGCAATACATTTGGTGTTGTACATTTTACTATTGATGTTTGAAACGCGAAAAATTAACTCTTTATTTAAATAGGTGCTTAATTTTTTAGGGATACCCAAAGATAAGGAGAGAAGAGAGGAATGGCTAAGAGTTATCGGCTGCAGCGATGTGGAGTTGCCAGGAGAAGCTTACCTTTGCACAAATCACTTTTCTCCTAATGATTACGATAGCAATGTATCTACTCTGAGAAAGTTGCTTCCTAACTCAATTCCTTCTATATTCCATGATGTTCCAGATGGAAGGCCACTTTGCAGAGCTAAAAGGAAAATGGAAACATTTCAAAACGTTGCTACGCTTTCTTCACTCTCAGTTGCGCCTTCTTCACTCTCAGTTGACCTTTCATCGTCTGCAGTCGCGCCTTCATCATCTGCAGTCGCGCCTTCATCATCTGCAGTCGCGCCTTCATCATCTGCAGTTGCGTCTTCATCATCTGCAGTCGCGCCTTCATCATCTGCAGTCGCGCCTTCATCATCTGCAGTCGCGCCTTCATCATCTGCCGTCGCGCATTCATCATCTGCAGTCGCGCCTTCATCATCTGCAGTCGCGCCTTCATCATCTGCAGTCGCGCCTTCATCATCTGCAGTCGCGCCTTCATCATCTGCTGTCGCGCCATCATCATCTGCAGTCGCGCCATCATCATCTGCAGTCGCACCTTCATCATCTGCAGTCGCGCCTTCATCATCTGCAGTCGCGCCTTCATAAACCGCAGTAGCGCCTTCATAAACCGCAGTCGCGCCTTCATCAACCGTAGTTGCGTCTTCATCAACCGTAGTTGCGCCTTCATCATCTGCAGTTGCGCCTTCATCATCTGCAGTTGCGCCTTCATCATCTGCAGTTGCGCCTTCATCATCTGCAGTTGCGCCTTCATCAGCCGTAGTTGCGCCTCATCATCTGCAGTCGCGCCTTCATCATCGGCAGTCGCGCCTTCATCATCGGCAGTCGCGCCTTCATCATCGGCAGTCGCGCCTTCATCATCTGCACTCGCGCCTTCATCATCTGCAGTCGCGTCTTCATCATCTGCAGTCGCGTCTTCATCATCTGCAGTCGCGTCTTCATCATCTGCAGTCGCGCCTTCACCAACCGTAGTTGCGTCTTCATCATTTGCAGTCGCGCCTTCATCATCTGCAGTCACGCCTTCATCATTTGCAGTCGCGCCTTCATCATCTGCAGTCGCGCCTTCATCATCTGCAGTCGCGCCTTCATCATCTGCAGTCGCGCCTTCATCTGCAGTCGCGCCTTCATCATCTGCAGTCGCGACTTCATCATCTGCAGTCACGCCTTCATCATCTGCAGTCGCGTCTTCATCATCTGCAGTCGAGCCTCCATCATCTGCAGTTGCGCCTTCATCAACCGTAGTTGCGCCTTCATCAACCGTAGTTGCGTCTTCATCTACCGTAGTTGCGTCTTCATCATCTGCAGTTGCGTTTTCTTCACACTCAGTGGCGCATTCATCATGTGATGCTGCGCCTTCGCATCATTCTGCATCACCGTCTGTGTCCTTTACACACTCACACAAAAATCATTCTCCAATAATTACTCTCCGTAAACGTAAATTGAATCGAGATTTAGATAAAGCTGTAGAGGAATTAACAGGTGCTCGGAAAAACATTAAATTGCTGCAACAGAGCAAAAGAAGGTTGTTGAGAAAAAATTGCGAACTCAGTTCAATTATAACTGAATTGAGGTCGTCCAATTTGTTGAGCAGCGAGTCTGTTGACATAATTGTGTAGTGTCGTGTTATCGACACAACTTGATGTATTTTCAGCGGTAGCTGCAAACTTCCAATGTAGGAGCTACAGTATCAGAAGCCGTAAACTTCTACGGAGCAAGGGAAAGTAAAAGCACAGCAAGGCTCCTAATAATGTACTGATTCCGTCGGTGACAGACCTTCCTTAAAACTAGCCATGCCCGGAAGTCAAACAATGATCTTCCGTAGCTTGTAAAGGCAAAGCGTAGCAAGACACCATAAAGGACTTCGCGGGCCAGCTTCCGGCGGTTGCGGTCTAGGCATTTCGGACCTATCCTAACCCAAGAGCAATCCGGCGGCGCATCCGGCGGCGCCTGCCTTGCAAGGCTCACACTTAGATATAACACTTTCTAAAATTTTAAGATTCAAGATGGAGAGTGAAATAAACTATTTGGAAACGCTTCAGAGCAATAGTGTCGATTTTAAAATAGAAATTCACCGGAAACTCATTGCGCAATTTCGTTATAAAAGATCCAGTGAAGAAATAAGTTTATTCAAAAGGCTAGAGAAATCAAGGCCAGAATTCAATTTCCAAATTCAGGGAATTTTACGTGTAAGTATTACCATTGAGAGCTTATAATTTAATTTCTGACATAGGGTGCAATTTCCTCTCCTTCTTCTATATATCTTTTTTTCCCTTCACCTTACTCGCTCATTCTCTCTGAATTTCTTACGTTGATCTGTGCGGGAGAAAATATCAAAGGCATTAAAGTCTCTCGGGCGAAAACAACATTTTATGCCGCACGTATTGAACCATTTCGTACTCTCGCTGTTGAAATTTGTAATATGGCTATTATGATGGAGCTAAATGAGTACCAGGAATTCTATTGTATGCAATATAAATATACTCACTTAATCGAAAATATTTTCGTTTTAGACGTGTGTGCAACGCTGTGTTGGTGGCTGACCCATTTGCACTACATAAATAATTTATGGGGTGACTTGCATTGCCTCACATGTTGAAGTTTAAATTCGGGCTGATGTAGCTCTCTTAATTTTAAACGTGCGTATTGAGCACTTCAATGTTGTAAGTTACCTCGGTGAACCCAGTATCGAGTCTATACGAATGACTCACACTGGCACGAGTCACGATGCTTTAAGAAGTCTTAAAGTCTTAGCGTGTTCCGCAATGGCTCGTGTTTGCTACGCTCGTACTTATTGAATGCAGTGACGAAGGGGGTACATTGTACGCAATTAGACCTCTTTATATTTGCACTGAAATCCTTTGAAGATTGGTTGTTATTTAGAGTGAATGCACATGGATAAATGCGACGGCTTTGCTGTTCATAACGCGTTTGCTTTAATGTTTCGATATTTTCGTGTTTTTTGACGCGTGAATGTTCGAGTGCTTTTGTACTCACAGAAACAAACGATTGTGCACTTAGTTAAAACTTTGGTGCCCTCAATTTTCCGTGGTATTTTTGTTAATTAGTTGATGAGTTTCCAATTGTAAAAATCGAACGTTTTGTTCCATCAAGCCCGACACGTATACATTTATTGAGTTAAATCTTTTCTCTTGAACTTTTGAGGATGTGCATTGGTGATTTCATATTTATAAAAGCACGGAAATTTATATTCCCATTTTTAAGTTCATTTTGTACTTTCGTGCTTTTCATACTTTATTTAGTTAGGACAAACGAAAGTCTTCTAATAGAAACGGCGTTTCTTCTTTAAATCTGAGCATAGGCATGATAAACCTCACAGTAGCATTTTCAAGACTAATGCTGAAACAAATTCAAATAACGAAAATGTCAATCATCGATCAGTGTAATTTTTTTAGTGTTTATTTTTCCTCAAAAGTACTCTACCTACCTACCGCTTATACTCCGCTTTAGCATTGGAACTCACAAACTAAGAATAAATCATTTAGGAGATTTAGTGGAATACATTTTTAACTTGATGTTATGCATCAAGTGTTTAGTATGTAAATTTGTAGTGATCTATATTTCTGCAGCAGCTGCTTCAAATTCAATTTCATTTGCCCATTAGACTACATTTTATTTTGTTGGCTGGGTATTCTATTTATTTCACAACTATTGTATTTATTGCACATAGTTTAGCCACAGGTGCATCTATGTTAAATGATTACTGTCCTGTTTGTAAAGAGTATTCATATATGTGTTATCTTTTGGTAATATTTTTGAAACCAACTTTCTTTTATTATTTTTATTATGGAAGTGACATGAATCAGCTCTCTTTGGCCGTTGATACACTTGGCGTTTTATTTTCGATTGGATTTTTTTCCGCTACTTTTACCAAAAGTAGCGCGTAGGACTACATTGTTTCGGACACATTGAGGGGAAAAATTAACGAGCGGATTATTCAAGGTGTTGGCAAGGACTAGTAATTTTTAATCAATACATCGAAGCAAGGAAAAACAAACTAGAAAAAATCGTAAGGAACCACTGAGATAGAACATAAACACATTAAGAACCTTTAAATGGGTTCTCAAAAATGTCTAGCTGGTTTTTATCTGACTTGTCCATGATTAAACTTAGACATGGGCTATCTATCATTGCCGTTAATATCAAATTATGAAGTCTAGTCTGAAAAACAACTGTAGTTTTACCGTTGTATTTCTACGGTAGGAATGGCAGTCAGAAATCGACAGTAAATAACGGTCATCATCGTCGGCGGGCATTTTTAGCGTCTAAAATTACCGTTGATCACCGGTAATATATATACCGTCGGAATATTTCGATAAACGATGAAAACCGATCATAATTACCGTTTCGCCGACGATAAAATTCGTAACGGGAACCGATTAAATGAAAAACACGCTGTAAAAGTAGATATAAATGCGAAAAACAGTAATATAGAAATTGCAAGATATCTAAAAGTCGCCGGATTTTCGTTTACAAAGTTAGAACGAACAAAAGAAAACAGCATTGTCAGCGCTCTGACTCACTCTGAACTCCTGAGTTTGTCAGAAGAGTGCATNGCTTGATGTTTTGATGTAAGAGAAACTGAGAAATAAATTACGGAGTTATCTATTGTTGTAATTCTTTTGGGTTTGTTGGGAATTACATCACTGTAATATTTTTGGGTTTGTTTTCTTTGATAAATTTCGTTTCATCATGGAATTGGATCTTTTTATTTTATTGTAAGAGAATTTTTTTCCAATATTTAAGTGGTAAATATATCCATTTAAATGATTTTTAATTTTCATAACATTTTGGTCAGTTGTCAGATGAAGCTGATACTTCTAAATGACGAGCGTAGAAAATTAAGACAATTAGATAATGAATATTAGTTTACCAATGAGTGTCTACTGAACACTAATGTTATTACATGTATTCTGCGTGTCAGGGGAATACGATTCTCCATGCTTCCAAGCCCCAGACAATTTGATGTACGCAAACCTGCATTAACTAGGTTTTTTTCATTATTAGATGTACTTCTTGCTCACAACAAATGTTAACACAAGTTATTTATTCATGCACAAAATGCTTCGACTTTCTCTGTTTATAATTGGGAAGCATACATAATTTATTTGGATTTTACAAATCGAATTATCGTTCTAACCCTCTACTAAATGCGTTCCACTCACCCAGTGGTATTCATTGCTCGGTTGCGATGACTCAATTCTTGGCTATTGAAAAATCTGTAAATTGATTAATATATAATTCATATAATATACGCTAACTTGCAGTAACTGAGGCTCTCTCAATCAATGTGCTTAACTGAAGTGGCTCTCATGCAAAAATTACTGAATAATACTGCACTAGACTATTTATTCCCAGAATTGTGCACTGAGAGGTACTGTCTACTACATTCAAAAGTTTTCCATTCCCTAATGGAACGAATGAAAGCCTCCAGTTTTGAGGCATGATGATACTTCTTATCGATATGCTTGATGAATTTGTTTTCTTCATGAGCAGTTACCTTCAAACTAAAAGTATAACCAATACTTCATGCTACAAGATTTTGAAAAATTCAGATCATGTTCAAAATTAGATTTGACTTCTATCTGTTATGTACATTCTGATTCAAGTTATTGGTTAAGACATGTGCTCGTTAGAAGGCTAAAATTGTGTATTCGTACGTATGTCCTCAAACCAACGTTGAGCAATTTTCGGCATTTTTTTATAATTAATTCAGGAACCTAGTCCCGGATTACACGAAGCACCGAACGCTAAGGAAAAAGCGGATTGAATTGCACAGTAAATTTTACACAAGACATATATTTCTTTGGCCTAAAGGTATTAATTTTTTTAACTTGGGTTGGCGCTTGATCGTTTTTATGAAAGTGTTCTTTATACATTCATGATTTTCAGGAAGAGACTGGACCTGCTCCTCTGCTTCACTTCAGTGACCCTGCCGACCCTAATGCAGAGGGTATACTTCTTGCTGAAGCTGTTGAGGTATGCCGCGCGAAGGGTTTATTACAAGGTGTTGCTGTGTGGCTAGCGTGTTACTATATATTTAACATGAGCTACCCCAAATCACGTAGAAAAACGCTGCTTTTCTTACAAAGAGGACTTCTTGGGTTGAAGGACAAGTGCAAGACTCCTCTAATCGTCCTCAACACTGTCCAGAGCTTAAAAATGCTCAAAAGTACAAACTAAATTACGGAATAGAGGCGTTTTACGGTTGGTGTAGCCGCTTCGCTTTTAAAAACGACCAGAATCGGTTGTCCCGTCCTTAATTCACCGGCGACACGTCCTTGATTTTAATTAAGAAAAAATTTCATTTGGTTTTTATACCAAAAAAGGGTTAAGCTCTAGGAAATTCATTCTAGAATATTCAAATAGGTCTATTCACACATGAAAAATAGAGTACTATGAAGTGAAATTAGTTTTAATGACTTATGGGGAATCAGTAATTTGGCGATAACTTGAATTCTGCCTCACTTTTGATCCAATGTCTTCGAAATTTGGATTGGCCGCTCGACTATGATATGCCGAATATCATTTGAAATATAGTGTTTGTCGTGAAATATTTCTACCGTAAGTATTGGGTTGTGTTTAAACAAATTTTTATCTAAAAATGTATTTCAAATAACATGATTCACATATACTTCGAAAAATGTTTTTAAATATTGCATTCAACAACAATATTAGGTTTTCAAATACGATCTACGTGAAACGATTCCTCCTTCTTTATTTAAAACTAGTTTTGTACTCGGAAACTCGATTTGTCGTGAACTTAAACCCAATCCAACACGTGTTCCACAACCGGAGCTACTTCCTTGGAGTCCCTGCTACGACTGCCAACGTGCCTCAAATTTTCATGTAAGGCAGTGTCACCTGTAGTGGATGATCTTTAATGCACTTTACGAGCAGGAATAAAATGGTATTTTCTGCTCTATTCTTGACTCACGTCTTCTTCAAGTTTAGCCTATTCGTTAGCAGAGAATGCCAGCGAACTCTTAACAAACATTCTATAATAATCCATATGTTTCCGTTGTAGTGTGTGCAAATTGTTTTTTTTTCAGACACTGAATATTATTGATACATGCACAGTACTTGAAAGCAATGAAGTTACGGTACATTTTGAGCTTGAAAAATATTTAAATCTATATTTGAGCAATAGTTTTTATGTCATTCATGTTTCCCTGAACAAAAAGTTATAAGTGTTATTCACTAATTTTTAAATAGTTTATACGATTCTTTCACTACTTTTTTTCCCTGTAAGCCTTGAGCTGCGCAGGTAGAACCCCACGCTATGAAAATTCTAGTTAACGAATTTGTTCGCTCAGTGCAGAATATTTCTGCAACGGAAAATCCGGATCTAGTTAAAAGTTATTGTGAAGCCAGCTTCCCGATGGCAGACTCGCAGACAGAACAACTTACAAATACCATAAAATGATTGGCGCAGACAGTAACTCTGAATACATTTTATCTTAATTAAAGACGCCAAGGAAAAACTCAATTATATAGGAGCTTGGTTCTTGAATATGTACGTTAAAGATTTAAGAGATTTGTTGAAGCATTTAAATACATTTAATATATTTTCTTGCCTTTTTTGAAAAACAAAGTATATTCGAATTTAGTATTCAAGTGCATTTTAATGATATTTTCAGTACTCAAATACATTTGAAGTATTTAGTAG